>VXBR01000304.1:0-30151 GCA_013400215.1 Cisticola juncidis | reverse complement strand
ATAGAAGGAGGATTAATATTTCACTCCTCCACCTATCCTGCAATTTCATGTCTTCACTCTTCCTGAAATTCTTTTTTTATACCCTTAGTTTCACCTTTACAATACTTTCATCTGTTAAAATTTTTTAACGCTGTTGAGGGGAAGACAGATAATAAACTTTGGCTTTATAGTATTGGATGATTTTTGACAACATTTTTTCGTACACATTTCCATCAATGTTTTTGAGAACTAAAAAAATATTAATTATTCCTTAAAGTTTTTTAGAAATATTTAGGTAATTGCTATGAACTAATCAATGTATGCATTTGTAATCTATTCAGTTCTCAAAGAAGTAATATTAGTGGGAAGAATGGTGTGATTTTATATCACATAAATTAGTTTCAATGAATGATATTTTACACAATAAACTTTAAAGTTTACTGCAAAAGCCTCTGTTTTATCTTTAGTTTCATCTAATATTAAATACTCTGTCTTGAAAGGAGAAAGAGTTTCCAGGGGAAAAATATAGAAAGATTCATATATAGATGAGTTAATTTTTCTCCATTGTATTTTTTTAAAGTTCCTCTGTGATTTCTACTAAAAAGTAGATTGCCTCTTCCTTATTCTTGCTTTCTATTCAAAAAAACAAGAACACTTTTCAAATTCAGAAGCAAATAAATGCGGTGGGGCATGATTTTGAGTTTGTTATTTTGTGTATAAATCCAGTTCTGTATAAATTCAGTTTTCTGTAAAATGCTAAGTTCCATGTACCCTGCCCCCCACCTAATTGGTATTCCCTTGTTTTGTCTTCCTCATGTGTGCACCTGCTGCTGTGCAGCAGCCCGTTACCTGTCATTCATTCATCCGCGTTTTTCTGTACCCTTCCCCTTCTCCTTAGGTTGGTCAAGTTGAATTTCCCGCCGTTGTAACCGTCCCGGGAGGCCTCTTTATTGGTCACTGCTACTTTGCTACCACTTTACCCCTCCCCTGAATTTGCTGTATAAAACCTGTCCCACGACCATTGTTCGGGGTCTTTTGGGACTTTTCTTTTATGTTGCTGCATCGTTATTAAACCTCAGTTTGTCCCAAAGATCCGTCTTGTCTCCACTCCATCTCTGTGCCCACAGACTTAGCCGAGAACTAAGGAGTCCCTAGGCAGGGAGGTGAGAGCTTCCTAGGGGGAGAGTGTCGCATCCCCTGCGCTGCTGTGTGCCCTGGGACGGAGAGAAAAGCACACACTGCGACTAATAAATGCATTTTGATGATGTCTGAATGATCTCCTATGAAAGCTAACTAATAGTGTTAACTTTAGTGCAACTAAAATTTCCTGTCATCTTAAGAATCAATGTCATCATGATAAATCATTTTGTATTTGTAAAATATTTGAATTATTTCATGTTACAGAATATTACAGCCTGCCTTTTTTTTTCTTGCTACCCATGTTTAGGTAAAAGCAGTTTCCAATTTAAAATTTTACACTGTCTGGAGGCTTAAGCAGCTTCTTTTGTGTTCTTATTGGCATGATGAATGTATTGCCCAATACATTATGCTCCTTTTGTCTGCTGCTTCAGGTGGTGAGCAAAGGCTCACAAACAATGAAACCAAGGCAGAAATTAGCTCAAACCACTGATGATGGACTCTTCTTGGTCCCCAGAAGCACAGCCAGTGGAGATGGATGGGGTGGCTGCTTGACATGAGAGATGGCAGCAGTGACCAAGAGCTATGGAACAGATTACTGGAAGAGATGCACCTTTGCTGTGGCTGGTTTTATGCAATGTAGTTATAGGTGAAGGAACTGAAAGTGAATTAAATTTTGTGTCTTTTACAGTCTTGACAGAAAGTCCATTGCCTCTATGTTCAGAAATGCATTTTGAATAAAGAGAAGCAGTTTACAGATTGTCAAACATCATACATCTATCAGACAGTTTACCTAAGTCCTAATTAAGGTTGAAAGTTCTATTTTGTGATTGCGCTTTAAATTATCATGACATTTGAATCAGATCTCATGAATGTGAACATCTGGGGAACATCTAGGGGAAAATTTAGGTTAATACTGCAGTGAAGATATAGAAATTCACATTTGTAGAAAATGGTGAATTAGCTAAAAATGTTTTATTTCAATGAAAGACATTGCACAAACCCATGTTGTCACTAAACCAGTACAGCACAAAGAGAAGCAGACCATGTGGTAAATCAGTCCAGCCATACAGACGGGTAAGCACTGCCTGCACTTGTTTGAGAATATAGTTTCATCCCTTCCTGGGACTGTGATTTCAAAGGTAGCTGAGGAAATGATACAAAACTTCAATTAGTGAGTGGATTTAAGATGGTCTAAGTATTTTGTAATAGCTTAAATCTGAGATGAACAATTTGCAGAGGAATATGATACTATTCAATTTTAAACACAAATGTCACAATGTGATAAAGTAATATAAGAAATGTTCTTTTACTTTTCTCAGCAAGGGCTTAAAACCAGCTGTAAATTATATATACCATGAAGCCATGACAAATGAACTTCCTCAGCCAGATATCTTGGCAATATTTGTATGTTCTACAGGTATTCTCTGTTTTGGCTCAGACCATGTTTGAATTGAGCCCCACATTTTTCCCATATCCTCAGCATGACTAGAAACTTGTGGAAATAACAAACTTAATCACCTAAATAATGCAAACCAGAAATTCACAATATCCTGTCAGTCCTGTTTCACAGTCTTACAGCAGCTTCATGTGCATAATGAGGAGAAGACATGTTTGAAGGCAACACTGGGGAGTTTTTCATTGAGGTGACCAATTTCTTTTAGATATGGTTTAAAGTATTTTAAAGCAGTGAAAAAATGTCACTTGAAGTAATCAAAATACTTAGTTTGACCTGTGGGTGTAAATTAAGAATTTAAACTTCCTGTTAAGTACAGTAAACACCTGATTATTTTTCTAACCTAACTTAGAATGTTTTAATACAGGTCAATTACATGTCATTTCAAAGGGGTAATGATGTAAGTGAAGCAATGACAGACAGAAATTATTTAAAGCCAATAACAGTTTATTTAATGCAATTCTTTAAAGAGAGAGAAGCCAGTCCATTCCTTTGACTTTGTAATTACACCCATAAGCACAGTATCTAAATGGTTTACAATTAAAATATTCAGCAGCCTGAAATACTTTTGCACACTCTTCTTAAGAAGGATAGTTACACATTCTGTTACTTACTACTAAAAAGTGTTGATAAGTGAGCCTTATCTGATGCTTACTGTTCTAGATCAAACACAAATAGGAGGAAAAATTATTTTGTAATACTTGCTTTTGTACAGTAATCTTTCCTGTTTTAATGGGAAGGTAGTTATGTCTGTATTGGTTCAATATATATTTTAGGCAACTATACTACTAAAGATAAAGGAGCTATATTATAAAAATAAGCCCTCACTGTTCTTGGACAAAGCTGTTCCAAGTTGCTCTTTCCCTTCAAATTATGTTCCTTTATTTCATTATGTTCCCTTTTCATTGGGTTTCATTGCTGAGCATCTTTCTGAGATTTTGAACTCTGTAGACATGTGTCTCCTACACATAGAAGACTGTCTTTTATGTGTAGGAACATATGATAGCTGCTTTGTGACTGTCACATCTGGCCTGGCCTCTAGAATCCACCACAATGTTAGTAATAATAATCAGTGATGACATTATTAGCAGCAGATGTATATTACATTCACCTTATGAATTGGAAAGAATAATACTTTTTAGATACTGTTTTTTATATTTTGTGCATAATGTACAATTTTGACTATGGTCTATATCAAATTAGATAGAAAACAGCAAGTTTCATAAGTCTGATAAGAAATTTAAGCTACTTGGAGAAATTTTTTGCCCTAGTTTAGAATCCTTTTCTTGCCTTGTCTGCGGGACACAGTTTGGTAACCAGAGAACATCTTGTTAAAGACTGTCAGCATTTGGAACATGAGCATTAGCACCTGTTCACATCTTTTGTAAATGTATTTTACTTAATTATAATACCATATGTTACAAATGGTTGACAAATTTTGATTAATACATATTAGTAGCTCACAGTACTTCTCATGCCATTTAAGTGTTACACAGTAATTAGCATTTTCCTAAACATTGACAAGATCTATTTTTTGGCTTCTGAGTCATGTAAAAATCGAAATTAAAAACATAGGAGGAGTATTTATTGGAACAGATGTTTCAACTAGACCTTTTACAAAAACCTTTTTGTGTCTACATATTTGAGAGATGCATTTTCTCATTATCAAATCTCTCACATACATGTACAGCATATTTGCATGTTTCTGAATTATTATGTTATAGCAACAGAAACAAGATGCAAGTGACTGCAAGTTAACATGCTATGTATTTATTTTTCTTGTCTCTCATCCAACTGCTTTTATGTTTGTTTACCTGTGGAGTTTTTACACTTATACTGCAGTAGTAGCTTATCCCTATTTAATGATAATCATGGGGTCTTGATCCTGCTGGCATCTACACTACTACACATTATAAAAGAGTTCCTAAGCAGTGCTTGAAATGAAAATTGAGAATTTTTGTCAGGAGACCCCTTCTGCAACCTGTTAATTGTTTGCTTGAGAGAAAAAGTGATTGTGTATATCTGTTGCACTCACACAATCACCAGCCAAGTACAGGTCCATTTTTTGTCCTGCCAAAAAGGGCGGTATGACTCTTAGCCTGCTTGTGAGTAAATAAAACAAAAGAGTAGGAATATATGAAAAAATTGTGGAAGAGGGAACCATATCAAACTTCTAGGAATGCTCTAGTGCAAATTCAAAGTATTTGTCTAAACATGGTCTATTATTTTAAATCAATTTTATAGTGTTTTCTTGTGGACAAACTGTATTTGTGATTTATAGATTATGTGTCATTTATAGATTAAAGCAAAGAGGGAGATATTATACTGAAGGAATATTTTAGGGTTTTTGTTTAACAGATGAAACAAATGGATGTATTTGGATGTATTCATGTGTTAGATATAGAACTTTCTTTAAATATTATTTTAAGGAAAATGAAGTGATTTCAGTAGATTATTCCTATGCTGTTCTGTAACATGAAGAATGTCTCCAAGGATGCACATAAGTTAGAGGTATGTTGAGGTTTGTAAAGCAGCAACTATTTCAGTTCAACATTTTTAATCATATGTCTAGATTAGCAGGCATGCCCTGAATAAGGACACAGAACTGTAAATAAAACTCACCAGCTTTTATCTTGACATGAAATGAAAGTTTTCCTTAGAAGCCTTTAATCTGACTGTCATCTTTTTTTCATTCACAGCAGTGAGCCTGTAAAGAGCTCTGCTTCTGCAGTGAAGTACCACTGTAGAGAAAGGGGGTTATCAAAAAGCTACTCTTGTTTGTTTATTGAAATCCCTACCAACGGAATGTCAGTGCTTTTGAAAACGAAACATTTTTAGTCTGAATCCTATGTCTGAGCAAACTGTTTCTGTTGGATTTGGAAATGATAGCATCTACTGTAATAAGTCTTTGTCTGTGCATGTTTCCCCCCAAAGGATAGAGAATTCTGTAAAAATAAATTAAAAAATAAACTTGCTGAACTACTGCTACTAAGTCTGATTTAAGAAAATCTATCTTGTAATAGTCACCAAATTCACCATCAAAACCACCTGAGAATATTTTTGTATATTAAATTATGCATTATTTATGCTAAGAGTCATCCTTTATAACACGTTTTACATTTTAAAAATCACAACTACATAAAGACCAACTTCTGAGAATAGTCATTGAGAATATCTCATTACAGGTAACCATAAGGAGACAAAATGCCTTGCTCTTTTTCAGCTTTCTCTTTCAGTTCCAATTGAACACAAACACATGGGTGGGGGAATAGATATTAAATATAGTTTAAATTGACAAAACCTGCTTACGGTCCAATGTACTGGAGAAAGATTTACATGCCTGACAAAACCAAAACCCTGTGAACAAAAAACTTGTTGTCACAAGAAAAACATTTCATGAAATACATTGATTTTCACATATACCTTAGGGGAGAGGAACAATATTGTCCTGTTAGTGGAACCACATGGAAGTAAACATCTTCCTTAAATAGCAGTTTGTTCATGCCTCTTTATGCCTCTGAATTGGTCTCCTAGGTTGCTCAGGTGAACATTTTCTTTGCTTTCAAGTGGAGTTGCTCAAGTTTCTTGTTTCAAGGAAAGATTCTGTTTTCATTCCTCAGTGTTTCAGGAATAGTTTCCTAGTAACTTCCAAAATGGTATTTGTTTATACTCCAAATGCAACCCCACCGGGCTTTGAAATTTGTAGTCTCCCTAACCTCAGAAAAATTAGATGAGAAAGATATTTAGGATCTCATATCCCTGATGTCGGCTTTTTTTGTATCTGCAGTTTAATCATCCAGTATTCAGAGGGAGGAAAAGATGATTTTGTCCTTCTTAGATCAAGTCTCTATGTTTACAGTACTCAGTCCATGGGGATAGATGCCTATGAAAATCCCAAGCTGTCCCTCTCAGAATCCATTTAGTGGGTAGAAAACACAGATACTGGTTAAAGATTGCTATTCTGTATGTTATTCTAGTGCAATAAAAAAAGAGAAATAATAGAAGTTTGCATATGCTATGGATTAAGTCATGAAGAAAAGAATAAGACCAGACTCCTAAAAGAGGAATGTGGTTACAATGTCTACCACTCACTATTCAAACCAGTGCCATGGATCAGGCATCCAGTAGAAAGGATGCTGAATCTTGCTGGGACACTTTGAATGGGGTCTATAGCTTTGAGGTTTGAGGCAGAGACTTGCAGATAGAAAGTAAGGAATCAGGCCTGGATGACTGCAAAATATTCTAAAACTTGTATAACCTAAGACCTAATAAAGATTTCTTAGGTTTTATTACAGTGGGAAATATTGAAAGATAAAATGCAACACTTTCTATTTGATATATGGTCTAGGTGATGAAAATGGAAGGCTTATTTAATTTTTAAAAATTGCAACATTTTCTTAACAAGATGTTTCTCTGTCATCCTATTCCCATTTCAAGGATAAAATCTATGAAAGGAGAAAGGCATAGACAGATTGCCTAATTTTCTTGTTAGTTTGTTAAATTACTTGCTGTGTTTCTTCTTCATGTGGACAGAACTCCCCAAAATAGAGACAGAAACCAGAAGTATGTGTCAAGAAAACATTGCAATGATTGTGCTATGGGACTAATTATTTTATGGGAACTTTTTCTTCTCTTTTTCTTTACATATTGCAGAACTGATTGTGTTACAGAGATGTCAAAAATAGAAAACATACCATTATTGTTCTTTGCTTCCGAATAGAATTCAATGCAAATAATTCAACAATATGTGTATCTGAATATTTATTTCTGCTTCGGTATATGTACTAAGATCTTGTTAAATGAATGAAAAAAACTGTGCAATTTTTTTTAAGGAAGGGGTAGGAATCATACATAGAATCTTTTTGATTTAAAATGTTGTTTTAAATGGAATTTTAGAAAAGAGTAAAAATTGCCTCAAAAGTTACCCTGTTCTAGTAATATTCACTGCCAGTGTAACTTAATAGGCTGGATGGATAATATTATATTTTCATCAGGGTAACACTATGACAATATTTCCTTCCAATTTGACTTGTCTCTTTTCCAGAAATATGTAGGTTCACTTTTATATATATATAAAGGATTCTGAAAAATATAAGATTTAATTTCTTAGTCCATTACAGAAAGTTAAAATGGGAGTTTAGACAATTAAATTTTTATACTGCAAACTCCGTTCTTTTGAGTGATCAAATCTCCAGCCTTCTGTGTTTTTGAACTTTTTTTCCCTTGTGAATATTAGAAGGATTCAGATAAACTTCAGATTTATGTCAGGTGATTTGATTTGGAATTTAATGCAGAGCACATTTAGCAGGCCTTGGTCACCTAAAATGAGAACTTTTAACGTCACCAGATTTCAAGTTCATGTTTATTCTTAACAATTTCTGCAGAATTCTGTATCTCCCACACTTTCAGAATTTCACCCAAGTGAGTCCTTGAAGGAAGCTAAGGACAAGGGATTAGATAAAACAAAATTAAGCTCAGAAAACACAGAGTGACACGTTTTTTCTCTTCTCAATTTGGCAAGAAAACTAGTTTTGTTTCTCTTCCCTGTACATATATGTATTTAGATTTTCATGTTTTGTTGTCAGCTTTCATTATCTACCAGCCTGTTTTTGTCTTTGAAGTGATTGAGGTCCTTTATATCTTGAATAATGATCTCAGCATCAATAGTCAAATCAAGTATGCTCATCTTTTTATTGGTGAAACCAGGCAGATGTTTGTCCACTTGCTGTCCATTTTGCTACTCTGCTTGTCATTGCTAGATAATAGCCGATTGCAGTGTGGCTGTCATATTATTTATCAAGGTAATGATTTTCTAATTTCTAACAAAACTGTTCAGTTATGACCTTTATCTTTATCAAAACTGATCCATTGTTTCTTCTAATAAGGATCATGGTGGTTTATAATTGTACATCCTCTGTAGCTCTTGGAGCATTGATTACTTTGTAAAACAAATTAAAGATAAATGTTGGCATAAAACTATTATTACCAACAATAAATAAATGGGAAGTCTGTAGCCTCTCTATAATTTTAATGGGTATTAAAAATTGTATTTTATTCTGTGTGGTCAAGTTGTTGGAAAGCACTGGGAGAGAAAGGCAGCATGTAATGTTGTCATACTGTTTCTAGCTACCTGTACCTGAATTCTCTCATTCACACATTCAGATGTTCACTGTAATTCTACTATTTTTTCTAAAGTCCTGGTGTGGTCCTCTCTGCTTCAGTTGTGTCTGCTAATCCCTTCAACAGTTTTGAAAACAGTTTCTCTCCCCACCAGCCAGTGCCTCTGCTGCTTCTCTGACCAACATGCAAGTTTAAGACCGCTGCTATCATTACCTTTCACAGCCTCCCCTGAGCCTCCCTCACAGTCTGAAAGGGTGCTCAGGGCAAGCTCCCTTGCACTGCTGCAGAATGCCTTCTGGTTTTCTTCTTCATGGGAAATTGCAGTCCCAACTGCCCTCCCTTCTGCTGCCTCTCCAGGCCCTTTAAGACAAATGTGTGGTCCTAATCGGTCTGTAACCTGCTTCTGTCCTTTCTGCGACTCTGTCTGGAGCCAGTCCTGACATTTTAGTCCCTTCCCTGCTTGCTCAATAGGTATATTCAGGCTCAGTCTGTTTAAAGATGTGCATCTGTAGATTCATTTGCTTATTCTGTTTTATGTGATAAATTCACTTTTATGTTTTTAGAACTCTGAGTGCTCTCTTGAAAACATGCTCTCTGATCTATATTGTTTGCCTCTCTGCCTCTTCATATTTTTCCTTTATTTTTCCCTAGCAGAGGAGTTTTCCATGTCTTTATCTGAATGTCAGCTTTGCTCATCTTCCCCTGCTGCAGTCAGCAAAAGTCACTGGCCATGCTCAGCTCAGTAGCATTAGATTGTATTACAAGCATCCTGACATTTTATGTAAATAGTGTAAGCAATGTGGTGTCCTAGAGCACAGGATTTATTTCAAAAATCTTTTTTCACCCCTGCTGAGAAACTGTAATTTCAGCCAGCTCTCCAGTCACATGCCCTCTCAATTCTAGTAGAAACCACTTTCAAACAATGCCTTACAGAGGGAGGGGAGCACCTTATCTAGCAGGGAAAAAGTCACCTCAGTAAACTAATGCTGTTACACCTAATGAAGTCACACACTTCTTAAATTTATGAGGACGATGGGTATAATTACTTGATATAGTGTTGCATTTCTGGGGTCAATATCCCTAATTTAATTTTTAAAATGTTCATGTTTAGATGATTTGATTCAAAACTCATTTTCTCACTCTTTTGACCCCAGATGCTAAAGTCTGTTGTTTGCTAAGGTTGTGATTACAGGAAATAGCTCAGCCAACTGCAACCTCCTTTATCCAAGCCCCTTTCTCCTTTAATTCATGTTTTCATAAGGCTAATTTATGGCAAGCTCATCTGTCTGTGCCATTGATAATGTGCCATGCACATAGGGATCAGCAGAAATTCTCATGAGACCAAAGCTCCTACAGCTTACTGCAAAACTGTGCCTCTAGAATTGGCAACCTCAGATTCATGAATAAATGAGGTTTATGTTACTGAGTTCAAGAGGTCTTATTTATAGATTCTTAGAGGTTATGATTTTTATTGTCTACCGTGTTATAAGCCGCTAGTCACTACAGTAGTTCAGCAAAAAATAATCAGCCCTCCCAATCCATGCAAATGTAGAGATTTAAATAAAATGTATGGAACTTGCAAAAATTTGATGATAATGGACTTAATGAATCTGCAAGAAAAAATGGTGCTAATCACTATGAAAAGCTTAACAAAATGTGCATCTCTGTCTGCTGTCTTTTACACCAGTAATTAATAAGAGCTGTGGCTGGTAAGATGAAGCTTTTTTGTAATGGGGGCTCAGACTTTTTTTTGTCTAGCTCTCATATATTCATTTTCATATATTCTCCACACTCTTTTGCTATATGAGTATGATTTCTGTTGGGAAAAGCAAATGTACTTTCTACAGGTAATGTCTGTGAATGCACCAGTGCACAAACTGAGGCAGCACAGAGCCCTGGGCAACCTCTGTTCCACTTGAATGGCAGATGGATTTCATCCTGGTCCTTTCATATTGTTATCTTCTCTGGTTTTCTTAGCGAATAATAAACTACTTTCCTGGAATAGTTCAGCCATATGCCTGGAAAGAAAAGTTACTGCTTAAGAACAATCCCTACTTGTTCACTGATGAGATTTTTCAAACAGCTTTCATGAAAATTTGAAATCATGATCATATTTAGCACCTCAGGCTTCAAACCAGGGCAATTTAATTGAATATGGTTAAGCAGAGAAGACAAATATCTCTAGAAGCAGAATTTCTAACAGTATCTGTTTTCTAAAAATTATAAAATATTGAATGTTTGCTCCGGAATTTCAAAGAGGCTCTATGAAATGACAGTTTGAGTTGCAAGACTCCCATGCTGATCTTGTGGAATATTGCAGCTTGTAGAGGAAAAATAGTAGAGGATGTTTGTAAAGGATGGAGTACAGGATGGCTGAGCCTGTATGTAAGTTGCAGATGTGGTGAAAAGACACAGAAGTTTTCTCTTGCTGTAGAAACAAGACAATTGTCCTGGAGAGAGAACACGTTACTCATTCCTCAAATGAATTATTTTGGCAATTGGATTTGTTGTTGGAAAATCCAGTTCTGGATAGTTTGAAATCTAGATGTAAACACAGATATAATTGCACTGGTTTTGCCATGATGATAACAAAAAGCCACAGCCACCACACCATCTGGTTGCAACATCTTAATGTCCCGTAAAAGATTATATTACAAAGGTTTAAAGCACTTCTTGTCACTTCACCTGCTGCATTTCCTCTATTCTGTGTTCTCTTGCTGCCTGAAACTGTATGTTTCCAGTCCGTGGGCTCAAAATGTGTACTATCATAATTATTTACTAATATTTGAACAATGTGCTTACAGAGACTAATTTGGCCATAACTCAGGGTTGTTGAACCTGCCTCAAATTGGACTGATGATGAATCCCAGTTTTACCATTTTAGCTCTGCCAGTTTCTCACTTCTTCTTTTTATGCTCATCTTTGGAAATAGAAAACTTCCCTAGATTTAAAAATACTACAGAGAAGAGCAATCCAGAGTATGCATGTTCAGGTCATTAAGGATGTTACCATTATCTTGTTATTCTGTAGTATCTATTCTATTATCTGTTTCACAAGGACAATGATAACAGAGTTTGGAAAGAGGGAGTTAACATACTTCAGAAAAATGAACAACCTGAATAAAAAAAGAAGGAAAAAAAGAAGAGAATTTCACAAGTGATCATCTCATTTCTCTGAGATTTTATCAAATGAGAATTTCACTTGAGAACTCAGCTCGATCACAATGGATCACTCTGCCTTAGAAAGATGGAATAATATTTTTTCATCAGTATTATTTTTCTGTGGTTGCAATGGAGGCAGAGCAGTATCAAATGGAAGACATATAATAATTGAAAGGCATTTATATGCAATAAAATACCTGTGATGTTATCTGGAACTATAAACATTTAGGTACTACGACTGGATAGTATTCAGTGGTACTGCAACTGTTACTGCTTCAGGCTTTAAGCAGTATCTTTACCTGAGTGACTTGAGTGTTAAAGACTAAAATATGAAAATTAATGACTGATGAATAAATTTTAAATGGAAGTTGAAACCACAGCATTTTAAAGTACATTTGTAACTGTTCATTCCTATTTTTATACCTTTAACAGCAATTCATTTAGCCAGATACTTGTCTGTTGTTGGAAAAAAAAAAGTTGGACTTTTATCTCTCACTAAATCTGTTGAAATCCAGAGAAATATTTTAAGGGTGAGAATAGAATATCTGAATAAATCGTGAAAAGAATAGAATACCAGAGTGTTCACATTTAAATTGTGCTAGAAAGCTTACATGATGGAATATTTAATCTCTTTAAGTGGAAAACTTGTGTATCCACCCAAGATGGTGATCATGTAGTAGGAAAGTACTCTAAAAGAGATCTACCATGATAAGAAAAAACCCCAAAACATTTAGGTTTGAAAGGATAGCAGCTGAATAATTGTGTGCTGCAATTTGAGAAGTAAAGAAGCTGATAAAAGCAGGAAAAAATGAAGTTGTAATAATCTCCTCTGAGATTAGAGGCTAACATTCATATCTGAATAAGTCTTCCAATACACTGATAATTCTACTGATAATATTAAATTGTAAAAGAATTGTTTGAAAATAAAAAGTTTCCTGTCATGTTACAACTACAAACCACATTGCTTTTCTTCTGAATTGTACCTTTTCAGTAATATTCAAAAATATATAGGATATTGAAGCAGTCAGTAAGTCATTGGTTCAACCTTTAACCAGTGTCAAAAAAACCCCTCTCATATTTGATTAGTAATTACTTGTTCGTCTACCTCTCAGTTCTGAAACTGTGAAAAGCAGTGATAATTTTGATTAAATAATAGAAATTCCTCCTAGTTTATTTGTAAAGGAGCTGGGATTCATGCACATTTTACTTTTAAGATCTGAGGGAAAATGATTTGTTGTCATTTATTGTGAAAATATGAATGCTGCATTTGTGGTTCTCTTAGAAGATTTGTCTAAAGTCTGTCATACCCAGAGTTAAATAGCAGCTGACTTCAACTGTAGAATTTTTTAACTCACATAAACAGATCTAAAGTTTTATTCCTCACTATTTGCCTTTTGATCAAACCCAAGGAGAACAGACTGACTTCTGAAAGATTCAAGATTGAAACTATTTTGAAATTCTGCCTTTTTCACTTGAAATTTATTGATTGATTGATAATAGGATCATATAGGAGAGAAAATGGGTTAGTCTTCTACTCATGTGCAGAATAACAATAGGCAAAATACGTTAAATAAAATTAAGTTTTACTCTGATGGCATCGTAAATTGAATCTAATCGATGGAACTGGCAATTCCATTCAAGATTTTCTGTTAACCTCCTATAGAAATCTTTTATTCAGAAAGCAGTTTAGATGTTATCCTTTATAGCTGAGCAACTAAAAGGTTTGGAGCCCATTTTAAAGATTTTAGTTGATTGCTTTTAAAAAAAATAAATTGCCTTTTTTCTCTGTGAGTCAAAATGCACAGATCTGAAAACCTCTTTTTAGCACTGTTCTTTAGATGATGGTGTCAGTGCTACATCTTCATTAAAGTGTGCTTTGTTTCAGAACTATGAGCCAGACAAGGAAATATGAATTCTGCAAAAAAGTTGTATGTAAAAAGACCAAACACAGGGTGAAAAGAAAATGTATGGAATGGATGTCTACAACTCATAGACTGGAATGCAAGTAATTTTTTTTGACTCTGACTGTTGGCCTGCCAAAATTAACATAGCAGTTCCATTTTATCACCTGCTACTTGATTTTATCGTCTTGATGACTGAGGGCTTGTTCTCTTCAATTTATCTATCAGTAAAATTTCTACTGTGATGTGACCTTATGAAATGTGTATCTATAGGGAACCAGTGCTTTGAGTACTGTCAAAATGCTTTGTTGTACCAAAGATTTGGTATGGCTATTTAATAGTGCACTATGCTGAAGATAATGTACTGTGTTTCTTTCACTGGGAAATGAATTTATACACAACTATGGGGATGCACAGTCTGGGTATCCCACAGCACAAATCTCTCTGTGCTGGGGAGAACAATCTACAGAAGGTTTTCCAACTTGGCATGTGAGAAATTAAACTTAAACCAAGGTTTCATGTTAAATCTGGCACCTGTAATCTGTTAGCATGCTGTGTATCTAAACAAAAATGTAAATAGTATTTTCTTCCAATGGATAGTTTAGATCTAACCAGAGCTGGTTGCTCACAAGTGAACTGTTAGAGACTTGCCATAGTAAACTTAGCAATCCAACAGACCTGGCAACATGAATAAGTGGAGACATCTGGAAAAAAAGTCAACTGGAGAATAAATTCCTATTTCTCAATATGTTAATATAAATAATGTCTAGAAATTAACATCCAAAGTTTTATGCTAATTGTAGGCTGAACTGAAACAGAAATAAAATGAAAATCCTTATTGCTTATACACTGAATTAAGTCTAGTTAAGTCTCCTAATGCTGACTCTTCATTACCAGACTCTGCACCAAGGGTAGCATTTCAGGACAAAAATCTATCACAAAGTCTACTTCACTCTTAAATGCTTAACACTTAAGTGTTATTTGCCTGCCAGAAAATGAAGCAGCAGGATGAATTAGCCCATGTTGCTGACTAGACCCTAAAAGAAATATTCCTTACCTAAATATGTCATCTTTATCATTGATAAACTATGCAAGAAAATACTTATTGACTGCAAAAGCAAAGCAGTACATAAAGCCATTTCCTTGGGCCTAGAAATTATTTACAAAAATGCAACATTGACAAATATCTCCGATAAGACCATTTTTTCCTGACATGGAAATTTCCCTTTAACTGAGGCTGTGTTTTAAATTCTCTCTTCCCCTGGTCCCATGCACAGACTAAATTAGCTCTGGCTGATCTTGACTGCTTCTGGTACATGAGCCAGCTTGTTAAGCATGTTCATACACAAAAGTGTATACTACATTTCTGCCTACCCTTAAGTGAGTCAGAAAAAGCTATTTAGGTTTTTTTCCCCACAGCATCAACTTCTGTAAATGCTGTCAGTGTTCCGGTTGCTTGGTTTTTTTATCTCCAACAGCCAGGGCCCAAGGTAAAAAGAGTCCAGAAAAGAAAAGTTGGAAAAATTCATCATGGAACAAAGGAAAGAATGAAAAGAAAACAATATTTTTACCTATCTTTTCACTGCTTTTTTCTACTATCTACAGCCAAAATCAGAAAACTCCTGTTTCTTAAGCAGTTTCTCTATTTGTCTCTCCCTAGAAAGAGACTTTCAAGTCCTTACAAGTCACTCTTCTGCCTTTCTCTATATAAGGTGCTCTCTATCATCCTGCTTATAGTATTTGCTGCTCTTTCTCTGTTCAAGGCCTCAGTATATTCCCACTATACCTCAAGAAATTTCCTACCACCTATTTCCAGAAACAGGTTTTGGTATGGCTTTTCCTCCATTTTTTTTTCCCAAATTATTTTTACTTCATTGTGGGTTTTTTTGGCAGTGATCTTGCAGTAGTTGCTGGCATTTCACAGAAAATGTTCCGAGACCTGACAGGGTATGTCCTCCCAAAACATGTAAAAGTTTATAGGTCCAGATCCATCTTGTGCATCATTAGACACAGAACTGAGTGGCCCATGCTCTGCATAGAGCTGCCCTATAGATTCAAGCAGCAGACAGAAGAAGAGGCACCTTCTTTAGGAACTGATTTACCATATGAAGGTGTCTGTGTCATTGCACTGGCAATAGGCCTACTGTAGTTAGTCACTTTGTTTAGGTTCCTAAAGTGAGATAGAATGAGATAGAATGTCTAGGTCTGCTCTCGACATATTAATGTGTGGTAAATAACTACATTATTGCACTGAGCTAGTCAATTTATTCTCTTAAAATAGTCTCAATATTATTGAGATCATATATAACACTAATACAGTTCAGTATGAAGCTCATTACAAGGAAGAAGGAAGAGAGGTATTTTCCTAGGCAAGGATTAAACATAGATATATATAATTTGAAATATTAACAAGATGGTCATTTGGAGGAGGCATATTCCCAATTGTTCAAAGTAACAAGTGAAGTTAGAGTTTCCCACAGTGAAATAAATGCTATCTGCATTACCCATATGTCATGGTCGATTTTTTCCCCATTAAAATATGTGTGAAAATTTTGCTTACAGACATTCTAAATGTCACCTAGAAACAACAGTGCTGTGAGTGAGATAGAGGCAGAAAGGGCAGGTTAAGTACATGGAGAAGATAGCCAGAGGATGAAGTCCTAGCAAACAAAGAAAACATCTAAATAAATTAATTTAAAAATTTTCTTTCAATTTTTCAAGTCTTCCCTGTCTCTACCTAAGATTTTATTATTACTACTAAGTTAAACAGCTCTAAAAATAGTACAATTCAATAGATATCAGCATTCTCTTCTGCTACAAGTGCTTTTCATATAATTAGGCAAGTTTTCCTGGAGATATCTGAAAAAATGACTTGGGATTAAAGTGATGCACAGGACCACAGAAGAGAGAGGGAAGAGTAAACACATGTCTGTCTAGAGCATCATTCATTGGTTCTGGATTCTACACTGTGTTTTCAATGTGCTTTTACTCCTCAGCTGCTTTTTACTCCTCTGACTTTGCTGTTTACATAGGAATTCCCTGAGGAAGAAAAGAATATCTGTTTCTCATTTATACTAGATAAGGACTCTCAATATCAACTTTCATCTTAGAATGACCTGAAGTAGAGGAAGATACCAACAGGTTTATGGGAATTTACAGTGTCAGGTTCTTCTATGTGCACAGAATATTTAGGGGCTTGAGTGACCTTAAAGGTTTTGGAAAAAAAAATCATTTTCCAACTAAAACCATGATGATCTAACTCAGATCTTCTTAGGCTATTGCCATTTCAGAGAGGAAAAATGGATATTCGTAGAGAATGTCTCCTGCTTTTTAGTTACTCTCAGTGTTATATATCCTTTGAATGATATAGTATGAAATACAGTATTGCAGGTCTGATACGTGTTGGCCTTGAGATTTATTTGCACAGATCGATGAAAAGTGAATGTCAGAAAATCATCTGTCAGTCACAGCTTGAAATGTCTTTTAAAGGTTTTTTAAACCTTTTAGGTTGATGAGAACTTTACATTTCTCTCTCACAAGCTGACCTGTTACATGGATCTTTCTGATATCACGGTTGAATTGCTGCAGTACGCTTGATTGTGTGCTGCCAAAAAGGTTCATCTATCACCTGCAGCTAGAGCAGATTTCAGCAGACTGAGTGTTTGCAGGTGTGGAAGGGGGGATTCTGCTGCTCTTCAGGTTTGCTGTATGAACTCAGCATAATGAGTTAAGTTTCTTTTTTTTCTGGCACAGTGTGTGCCTCTAAAATCTTCTCTGCAAAAGCATAAGGCTTCCAAAGTTTCTCCAGGTGTCAGATCCAGCAAAGGAGTTGTAGTCGTGAATCCATGTAAGTTACAGCACTCCCTGGGAGCTGTGTGCCTCCCTTAGCTCAGTCTATCTGCAAACACTGCATGAGCACCTGGTGTGAATCTTACTAAACATTCTTTCAGAAAGAAGTGAATCAAATCTGCTCCTCTACCAACATTTTGCAGGCTTTTGTTTGTAATAGGTCTTGTATTTTCAACTCTTTCTATCAGAGTGATTATTTCTTTTAAAGAGGTTTGAGAGATCATTTGTAAGGGCTACCATAGGGAAAAATATACTCACTTTATGTAGTTTAAAACAATAATCATAGAAGTGGTATATTGATTTATTAATGACACAGAATCAACAAGGAATGAGCAAGATATAATTCAGGTCCAATATTAGCCATATAAAATATAAACAACAATAGACATGTAAAAAATGTTAATGAACACCTTTTCAAGTACCTTCTCTAATGAAAGGTCTACAAAAGTCTACTACTCTCCACCATTCAGCTAACTGCAGTGACCAGCCATGTGTGCCATTGGGCCTTTTCCCCTTCAGGGAGTGCTCCCTGCAGCTGCAAAATCCTTCCCTGAAAGATGTGTGTGCTCAAGTTGTGTGCCTTGCCCCATCACTCCCAGCTATCCGTGCACCAACCTGAGAGAACCCTGTTGATTTCACAGGCAAAAAACTTGGGTCTTTGTGTGCTGCACCCTGCACTGCTGCCCACCAATTGCATGTAGGCTACTTGTAGTGTCCATTGGAGAACAAAAAAATACTCTTTTATTAGCTAATAATTTTAATTTTAAACCCTTGATATTTGAGGATATTTCTTACTCTGAGGGACTCTACAACATGAATGTCAAGTGTCTGAGCAGCCTTACTGTGAACCACAGTATTCAGAATTCTCAGGAAACAATCTACTTTCTATTATTACTGGGTAATTGTTTTCACAAAAATTGTTGTGAATTTAAATCATAAATTTCTAGAAAGACAGTCTTTAATAATCTGAAAATTAAGACTTTATTAATATGAAAATTAATTTAATATCCTGAATATATGCTTTGTGTTCCTGTTCCATTGAATGCAAAATTACTTTCAATGGAACACCAAAAGAAACAGCCTTCCATGTCAGGTGCAATGTATATATTGCCCTTATTTATTTCTGATTAATAGAACATAGTTAGCATGGCAAATTCTTCTAAGATTTTCTGGAAGCAAAACATGCTACAGTTTCTGGTAGTATAAATGTAGATAGCTCTGTTTTCTTTTGAATTGATTATTTGTATCAGTAGGAAACAGTTGTATCAATTTACTTCAGTCATTTCCAATATACAGAAATCCAAATAGTATCTAATTCATTAAGTTTAAAACAGGAAAAAAAAATTGAGATTTGTGGGCCAAATTCATCTGTTTCAAGGAAAATACACATATAGCTGCCCATGTACCAAAAGTGATAATAATTTACATATTTTACTGTAGGTGTAAGATTACAATGAAGGGATATTGGAGCAAGTATAATAACTAACATAAGATGTATAATTAATATTTGTATGGCAGTATTTTGTAATATGGGGGAGTATTTTTCTGCCTCAATTTCTGGTGCATGCAGTCTGCTTCATCTCTGTGCAAAGCAGTTTCAGTTTATTCTCATGTTAAACTGGAATGAGTTTACCTGTTATTTACTACTTGCACCATTTTTTCAACAACTTATTTAATATATATTTTTTTAATGTAAGAAAGGATTTTTCTTACCTAGATTTAAATACATGATGAAATCTATGAGATCTCCACTGAGCCATTGGAGACTGAATTTGACACTCTGGACTAAGTTCAGAAGTGTCATAAATTAATTTGTAAATAAGTCATGTGTATAAAATGGTATAACAAATACACTAGAAGACATCTAGCATAGACATCTAGTACTTTCAGTAGAAAAAAAACCATCAAATGTGTGCAAAATATAACTTAGGGAAGCAAGATATATTCACATATATATTAATATAGTTCTATTCCTTTCTTACCTCATTGTAACTGTTAAGTAATTTGTATATCCTGACTTTCTTCTTCCCAGAGAAAAAGCCAAGTGATTTAAAAGCAAAATTAGCATTTGCTAGGAGACAAATATCGGGGAGACTGTGTTTGAAACAGATCAGAGAGAGGCCTCGTGCTAAATTTTGATGAGCGAAGGTTAAACCCTATTGATCAAACATTATGGCTTGAGAGAGTGATTATGAAAAGGTTTTATATAATTAGTATTATATAAGCTCAGTAGAAAGCACTGTTAGGAAGGAAGTTATCAGAAGTAATACTGGCAGGGTTTGCAAACGCTAAGCAGATGCTTATTTGCCTTTGCATCTCTTTGTCCATCTCTGCACAAGGGTTACTGAGAAGATACCTATTATGATATCCTTTCTAATTCTAAAACAGTTTTGGGAAAATTCTTGCAAATAATCTTTGTTCATAAGGCACCATCTCATATGAAGTTACAAAAACAATCAATAATAACAAAATATATGTGTAGGATCAGATGTAGATATTAGAGGAAAATTTTGACATAAAAATCAGAGAATAATTGCCAATTAAAAGTGTAAACATTTCTGTATGGTATTTCTGTTAAGCTGTTCTATTTGAGGAATGTAAAACATGACTAACTACATCAGCAGGTGCGGTGTAGGTGTAGTGCAATTATACATTGACATTTTTGCTGAAGCCTACAAAGTATTATTTTGTACTGGCTATCATTATAGATCTAGACCTGATTAAAAATAATTGAGGGATCAGTTATGTGTTAAAAATACTTTTTCCTGCGACTAGAAATCTTAGCAAGAATTGATTGTTTAGACAGAAATATGAACTTCAATCTGGATGGGAGTATTATACTAGTTTTAAGATTTTTAGTTCTGTCTTATTCTAGCGTTTTTTTTTGTTTGTTTGTTTGTTTTAATGACAAACATTTCTAAATTTCTTACCAGTTGTGGATTTTTGTATGTTTCCTATTTGATATTAATTTTAACAATTGTATGTAATTGATATTGTGAATACTATTAAGTCAGTGGCTGGTTTAGTGACTCATTTACCAGCAGTCTTTGGCTAACTATGTTGACTTGTAGCAAGTGTAGCATCCATATACAAGAAAGGTTGTAAGAGGATCTGGGTAAACTCAGAATGACCTCAGTGCCAGAAAGATCATGGCACAGATCATCCTGAGTGCCCTCCTGGTGTATTTATGGTACAGCCAGGGAACTGGGCCCAGACATCATGCTTTATGAAGGGTTTATGAAAGGCACATCTTGCTTGACCAACCTGATCTTCTTCTGTGAACAGGTGACCAAGAATGGGTTGTAAGAGATGCAGCTGAAATAA
Organism: Cisticola juncidis; assembly: GCA_013400215.1. Taxonomy (NCBI): domain Eukaryota; kingdom Metazoa; phylum Chordata; class Aves; order Passeriformes; family Cisticolidae; genus Cisticola; species Cisticola juncidis. The sequence goes on along the minus strand of VXBR01000304.1, from coordinate 9,224 downwards.
TTACCAAAGAGTGGAAACAGCTTTGCCCTTAATAGGTCACATCTATGTCCAGTAAGGATGGGTGTTATAAAAGAGTGGATTAACGATTTGGGCATTACTTGGAGTTTGCTGGCTGTGCTGTGGAAGGGTCAGGCAGTTGTGTGGAAGGATGAGAGAAGGAGTCAGTGTTGTGTGGTGCTGTCTGTGGGAACTCACAGAGAGGAGGTATGAAGGTTTTACTGTAGGATAATAAACTGATGGTGTCAGTCAGTTTGCATCTGCTGTCCAGTGGTGCCAAGCACTGATGCTGAAAATTGGTGCCCTGTGTGAGGAGGAAGCACAAGCGCAGATAGTGACCCAATTAGTGGATGAGGGCGACATTAAAGGTAACATGATAGGATGAGAAAGAATGACCTTAAGTTGTATTAGAGGAGACTTAGTTGAATGTTAGAAAAAATTTCTTCAGTGGAAGAGTAGACAGATAATGGAACAGGGTACCTAAGGAACTGTGGTAATCATCATCCCTGGAAAGTTTTGCAAAAACATATGGATGGGGCATTTGGTCAGTGGTAAAGATAGCAGTGCTGAGTTAACAGCATGATCATCTTAGAGGTCTTACACCCTTAAATGATTTTATTATTCTGTCAATTTATTTAGACAGGTTTAATGATTTTCCAGAATCAAAGCATCTTAACCATTGGTGTCTTTGAATTAATAAAATCATAGAATACTTTAGATTGAAAGGGTCTGTAAAGATTATCTCATTCCAATCTCCCCACTGTAGGCAGAGAAAACATACACTTGTACAGGTTGCTCAGAGCCCCATCCAACCTGGTCTTGAACGCTTTCAAGAATGGAAGATCCACAACTTCTCTCGGCAACCTATGCGAGTGCCTCATCACCTTCATGATGAAGAATTTCTTCCTTATGTCCAGTATAATCCTCTTTCACTATGCACTATCAGCACAGGTCCCTCTCCAGCTCTTATAGGTTCCCTCTAGGTGCTGGAAGGCTCTGAGGTCTTCCCAAAGCCTCCTCTTCTGCAGGTTGGGCAACTCCAATGTTTTCAGCCTATCTTATAGGAGAGGTGCTCCTGCTCTCTGATCTTCTTCACAGTCCTCCTCTGGACTCACTCCAACAGGTCCATGTCTTCCTTATGTTGTGGCCTCAGAACTGGACATATTTCTCCAGGTGCAGTCTCACCTGTTTGAACCTGCTGGTTATGATTCTTTTGATGCAGCCCAGGATACGGTTGGCTTTTTGGGCTGCAAACCCACTTTTTTGGGTCACGCTGTGCTTCTTGTCACCCAACACCCTCACGTCTTTCTCCTCAGGGCTGTTCTTGATCCATTCCCTGCCCAGCCTGTATTTGTGCTTGGGGTTACCCTGATCCATTTGTAGAACCTCACACTTGCCCTTGCACTTAATGAGGTTCACACTTGCCCACCTTTCAAGTCTGCAAAGGTCTGTGTTGACTGCACCTACAGCTTGGCATTGTCAGTGAACTTGCTGAGTTGTTATATTTTGTGTTAATATAAAGTCACATTACCAAAATCCATTTGAAAAATATGTATTAAAACGTTCTTCAAAATACCCCAAAATCAAAAAAGAGAACTTCTGCTGCCAAATATTATTAGGTTCTGCAGCTGTTGATTTTCTATGCTTTACCATAAAAGTTATCTGTAGATATGAATGGATAACTTTAAATAATTGGTCACAGAATGTTAATGGTGGCAATTATGCAGCACAACCTATCACAGGTCTGGACATCATCAATAACAAGTGTTCTTATAACACAGAATGATAAAATAATTATATGTATTAATGAGAAAAATTCCATATTGATTTAGTATTCTTTGTTCGATTACTAAACAATCAAAAATCAAATAAGTCTGTAAGCCATGCACAGTTAAATATTTTATTTCAAGAATTTTTTTTCCTCCATTGAAAAAGTGAAAATTAACTCTTGACTAAGGAAGAATGTTATTTGCCAGCAGCTGTTTTGAAAATTTTTGAGAACTATAATTGACCTTGAAATAAGAAAGGACATTTTGAACAATAAAATTCATTTTTCTTTTACATTAAATAAAAGAAAGCGTATAAAGGTGACAGCTGTAGAACCAGTTTTGTCAAAGGGCAGCAGAATAATAGCTCTCTTGATGGGTCTGAGACCCTTTCTGACTTTGATGCTCACACTCTAGCCACTGTTATGTGATGCAGACTCAGTTTAACAACTAACATGAATACCAGTGCCAGCATCAGTAGAGAACAAAACCACAGAAGCTGTCTAAACTGGTGATAACTGGATTATTAGTTGTGTAATACAGTGTGCAGTCATGAGGACTTACAGGCAACTAGAACAAAGTTGGTCATGTGTAACTTATTTAGTGGTCACTCCTCAAGTAATGTACTTCCATAGCAGAGGAATGATAGGATACTATCATTCTGTGGACTGGTATAGATTTTCAAGTGATACCTTAAGTTTTAGCTTTCATGTTTTCAGATTCTGTGCTGCTTAGGGGTGTAGTTCTGTGTCGCCCTGTTTTTGAAGACTTTTCTAAGCCTTCTGAATTGTTTTTCATATTGGAGTCAGAATTTTTATTTTATCACACTTTCTACTATAAGCAATAGCCTTGTTTTGCTAACTGTCCTTCATCATTTATATATTTTTAGGTAGGAGGAGAAAGATGATTGACAGTTGGCTTGACCAATGTGGTTTGAGAGGTGGGATTCCATCCTCCAATCCACAGGAACCATAGGAAATGTATAAAATTGAGTGTTGTAAATAAACTCATCCCTTTTACTGCTTTGCTCATCAGGGTGTCCTTGTGCAGTTCTTTTCATGTTGACTGCAACAGTTCTGAGCCTCATATTAAGTGCTAGTAAGCTCTCTTCACAGAGTAGGTGGACAGAACAAATCCTTTTCCTGCTGAAAACCAAGGACAATGAGTACAAGTTTCAGGCCCAAAAGCATAAACAACAGTGGACTGAACAAAGAAACAAGAATGTGACCTCATGACCTGAAGCTGTGGTTGGACAATTGGGCCACATATGCAAATGGACCAAAACTTATAAAAGTGTAGGATGGACGACNTGCAAATGGACCAAAACTTACAAAAGTGTAGGATAGACGACACTGGTTGTCCATCCTGTGACCATTCTAAGTTCACCTTGGGTGTAGCCCTGGTCAGGCTCTTGTCCTGCCCAAGATGTATGCTAAAGGCCTTTCAATAAATATCTACTTTATTCTCTAGCTCTGTCCAGTCTCTTGTTTCAGGTCAGCCTTCCCAAGACATCATAAGCTAGTTCAATATGGTGTAGGAGCACAGCTGAACAACCCTAAGTTGGGTTGTTTTCCTTTTCTTCCCTTGCTGGAGCAATCACTTTCTGGAAATTATGGCAGTGGAGTTTCAAGTCACAGCTGTGGTGGTTGTGACTTCATCAGGGTAATTTACCCTGGGTGATTTTGAACACAGATATAGCATTTATAATAATAATAGGTTACCTGAATGACAGAAGACATGACAGTAGAGTAGGTAATGTACACTTCTGTCTCCTGTTAAAAACTAACAAAATATATTTTCATATGAGGAATAGGAGACACAACACAAAGAGACAGAAAGATAGATCATGAGAGGATCTGTACCACAGAAGATGATGTGTTTTACTTGAATCTGTTTAATATCTATTTGGTAGTTTTACATTTCAATCCATGAGTAGGTTCTCTTATAAGAGAACCAAGATCTCTTTGTGTGAAAACCTCATAAAAATCTTAACCCAGAAAAAGGCCTGTTAGCAAGGTTTTCTAGAAAACTTCAGCTACCACGTACCGCATAGGAATCATGACATACAATGAGTATTTTGTGATGGTTTGCTCACAGACCAACAAGATCATCTGCAATGACAGCTGGATATTCCAGCGAAATTATGTGCTGTGTGATGATGTGCTGGAAATGTTTTGATTTGGGACAAGATGCTACTGGAAGGTGGTTGTCAACCTCTTAATAGCATACTTATTTGAGAAAAACAGAATGGAAGGAAAAGCAAAATCAGAGTTGTGGGTTGATATTCCTGTATTGTCCTGTTAATATCCTCAAAACTGAACAAAGATAAAACATAACGAGTAAATCAAGAGTAACTTCCAGTGGTTTTGTTCCTGGCTCAGGTGTGGCCATTTTCTTTTACAGAAGAAAGTTTAGGTGTGTGGATGTGAGTCATACTGGGTCATGTGGCCTCTGGACCAGATAGTAATCACCCAAATCTTGCTCTTTATCACAATCCTTAACTGAACCAATGGATTTTGATATTTTCACAGTCATGGAATAGATGAGAGAGAGTGGTGGCTACACCCAAGACATAAATTATTCTGAGAGTATATATGTAAGGGTTATAAATAGTAGTCTGCTCTTTGGTGTCTATGCCTTCCTTTAACCTCAGTCAGTCAGTTAATAGAGAGTCAACCACTGGGCAATTAATTTCCTTAGCTGACATATATTTATTGTGGGTCTACTCAGCACACTCAGAACCATCCTTCTAAAAGAAGTTTGAGTTTCTGAAAGGCAACTGAAAAGCAAAGGAAAAATGTCTTTTCATACCTAGGGATGACCCTGAATGAAAATTCTGAATCCAAAACCCCTTAAACTGTGCAGACTGATTACATGCATTCTTTTCAAAGGATGCTTCAACAGAAATATTGTCTTATCCTTGGAATGTCTCTCAGAGAAACATTTACCCTAAACAAATAATGTAGCACACTTTTTTTATGTTGTCACACAATTTCAAAAAACATCTTGTTTGGTAATTAATGATTCAACTTCATTATAGCAATAATAAAAATAATAAAAAAATTAAACATTCTCTTATTTAGTAGCTATTTTCACTGCCTGTGTTCTCAGAGCTTATAGTAAGCATTTACTGTTTTAAAAACAGACAGTTTAAATCTAGCACAAACCCAAGTGGCACTAACAAGCAAATTGTTTCCATTTGTGAAACCTATTGTAGTAATTGCTAGTGACTCCAGAGACATTCCCTAGGCAAGAGCAGTAATGATAATTTGGTAGCTTTCTTTTAAGTAGACTTCGTTTACAACAACTAGCAGACATTTCTGCCTTCAGGGCTGAAGAGAGCTTTATGGACTACAGTAATAACTTCCCACTTTAAATTTTTCAGAAGTGGTTGCTTTAGTGGTGAGCAAAACCCACTATGTTTTCCAAACGATATTTCTTAATTATCAACAACTCTTTATCAACCCTTACCCTTTATAAGGCTCCCAAAAACACACAAGCCTAAACTCTTGTAAAAATTCCCAGAGATTGTGAATTTTCATACTAGAAAATTATGGAATCATTTATCTTGGAAAAGTCCTTTAATCAAGTCCAATTTTTAACCGAGCACTTTTAACAGAATATTTCTTGAAATCAGAGCAAGTATACCAGGGATGCCAACATTCTGCAGTACTTTATGTAAAACAAATATAATTTCTATGCACCTTCCTTGAAAGTCTAGTCTCTAGACCCTTTACCAGTTTAATTGCCCTTCTCTGAACATGCCCTACCACCTCAATGTCCTTTATTTGTGAGTGTCCCAAAGATGAGCACAAGATTCAAGGCGTAGCCTCATCAGTACCAAGTGCAGAGGGACAGTCATGGCCCTGGTCCTGCTGACCACACTACTGCTGATACAAGCCAGGATGCCATTGGCCTGGGACTGCCCTATTTCCATTAGCTGGACTGTGTTTGACCATGTTGCAGCTGTTGATGACAACAACTTGTTACTTTATTATTCACTGCATAGGCTGGAGTGTCAGAGAGTCTTATTTGAGGAGCAAGACCAAGTTGTAAAGTGAAATGTAGAGCAAAAGTCTCTGAGTTGAATAGTTTATAAAGCAATACTAGGACCAGTAGACAGTTAACTGATGCTTTTACCCTCTTTCATTTTGATTTAAGAACCCATGTGTTAAGAGATTTAAACTTCTTAAAGATCCTAGTTTAGGCTGGTGATATAAAAAATTGTTCGATTGGCAAAGGATCTTAGCATAATGTATAAATCTGTACCTGTTCCTAAAAAAAATGTGAATTTGAAATATGGCTTTTAGTTTATACTTAAACCATTTTCAAAGTAGACAGAAAAACTCAAGTATTACAAGTACACAGGAGTTGTAGTCAATGATCTTTGTGAGTCCCTTCCAACTCAGGATATTGAAGGGTTCTATGATGGTGATATGCTCCTATACTTTTTAGAAATATGATGCTAGGTCATCTTTCCCACCCATAGGAGTCTTCACTGAGAAGATGGAATGTTGCAGTCAGTTGCCCATCCCTGCTGCAGTCTTCACTTACTACTGAAAACCAGATACAAGTATGTATATGTAAAACCTTCTTTGTGAGGGTTGAGCTTTGAGCTCCATTTTCTTGTCCTCATGTGCTAATAAAGCAAATTAGAAAAAGTTTTGTAAATAGCATAAAAAAGATGTAAAACTGAAGAAAAATGAGAACAGGAATATAAAATTTAGTCTAGAATATGATCTGTTTATTTTATCAAAACCATTGTATTAGAAATTTTGACACCGATTTATAAGAACCAAACCAGTTGACAATTTACATTGCAAGAATTACTGACAAAAACAGTACAGAGAGGAATCTTAAAGCCCCACCCTCCCCCCATTAAAAGAAGATTGTAGGAGACTCAAAAATGAGTGGACTGAGCCTCGCAATGAGTAAATTAATTGACCAATATAATTGCTAAATGTCATTTACTCGTTTCTTTTTTGTTCTTTTTCGTGATGCATATAAAGCAGAAACCACTTCCCAGCTCATTGTGTTTACTTGTGTTCTATTCTTATATACATAAACCCCATGAATTCTCAGTTCAGTAAATATATTGAAAAAATATTTTTGGCATCCCAGTGTTTTCTTCTGGAAAAACTGATTATTTCTTGAAATTGGAGCAAGTATAGCAGGGATGCCTACCTCCTGCAGTCTATTATGCAAAGGAAACAGTGGAAAAATAATTGTTTCAAGGAGAGTACATAGAAACTGGCATTTCATAACTTTATACCCCAGTATAAAGATATGTCTTGCATTGTTTTGTCTTTGTCATATCCTTTTTTGTTAAGTACATCAAGTGCATAGTAACTGGAGTTTCAGCTGAAGAAATTATTAATTCCCAGACAATTATCAATTCATTTCTCAACAAAGTTTGTTCGTTATACTCATTTGGACTTAGAGGTAATTGAAGAAAATATTTGAATTTTTAAATCATATAAGGCCTAGCATTTTCAGAGCAAATTAGAAGGACCAAGATACTAATTATTAAAAATTCTAGTTCTAGAGAGACCCATTAATAAAACTGTCTCAATCTTCATTTTTTTTACTGCAGTAAAATGGATGTAAAGCAGAATATTTGAAACAGATCACAGAGACTCCAGTTACTTCCTGGTAAATGATGTAATATGTATGGGAGAATATAACTCAATTTTCTACGTTCCTTTTTCTATTTCAGTACCTCAGAGAATTTCCAAATTGCTCTTCTTGTGGAGTGGAAATCTGAAATGAACTGTTTGTGTTGCTGTCAAAATTACTCTTAGAAAAACAGCAGACTTCAAAGTTAGCACAGTGGGATCAGCAACACACCCTTTTCAGAAAAGTTAGATATAATAATATAGAAGTTACTGATATATATTTAAAGACTGAAAGAAAAATTCTGGCTGACTTGAAACAGAATTCTGGAAGTAAAATAGTTCTACTTTGTCAATAGGAATAAATCAGTGTTGTCTGACAGCCTGATGTGAGGGTACTGAATATATGTATGCTGAATATATTTGCTATATAATATATTTACTATATGTTTATCATCTATTTATTATATATGATATATATTTATTTTATTGTGCTCTCTGCTCCTTAATACTACATTATTAAAAAGCCATTTGCTTTATATTAAGTAATCGAAGCATGACAGAATTCCACATTGATATTGTAGGTATGTCATGTTCATATTCTTGGCTATGAATATTAGCTGTCTCTCTTTCAAATCTTGACACAGAGAATTGGGGCTCCTTCAGGACTGCTTTACTGCTGTGGGTTTATTTAAACTCTGTGAGGACTCATTTTGATGGCAGCAATTCACCTTACTCGTTATGCCTCTGTGCAGTCCCTTCCTCATTAAAGTCAGTGAATTCTGGTGTCTTCCTAAGCTTTATGTTCCTTAGTGTGGAAAATGACTTATTTATGCCTTCTTCTTCACCAGTAGTTTATTATGTCTTCTTCTATGCTCCAATGGGTGTTAGAGCATGAATCTCTAAAACATCTGGTCCCTGTGTATTAGTGTGTTGCATTTTTGACTTTGTTCTCTCTCAGGATGCACCCCTATGGTATTCAATGTAACTTCAAATGTTATGTATCTCAGGATCATCCACATTCCCCGAGTGCTATTCTGGTTCGCGTTTTATTCATTTCCAGTGTATTTCATTTGACATTTTTGTTCAGGAAGACTACCATATGTTATCTGTGATATTTTTTCCCAGTGTGTGGTGTATGCAAAGTTATTTTGTACTCTGTAAAAGAAAAAAAAAGTGCAAAACTGTCAGCTTAAAATCTTCTGTTGTTCCTGTTGTTCATTTGGACTTGCATACTGTGGATGACACTTGGGGGCTGGTTTGTTGCTATCTATAAAAAGACATGCCTTTTACAAATGAGAACACTGCTACATGACAATACATTGAAAGATTCAGATGAAGATTGAGTACCTGTATTTTTATCATGAAATATCTACATGATACCAGCGGCAGTCAAGCTACCTTGCTGGGCTGACCTTATTCAGTTTACCTCTGAGTGGAATTGCAATTCTGTGTCTCTCCTTCAGTTTCTGTGTTGGTAAAAGAAATGTGTATAAATAAATTTGCAGTTAAAAGTTCTTACACTTATCTTTTGAGTAGACAAGACTCATCTTTGATGTTGCGCTGCGAGACTGGACTTATGACTGCATAATTCAACTTCCAGAACCTGCAGCCTCTAACAGTCAAAAAATGAGGGAAAACCCTCAGCCTGGTTTGTCAGATACCTTGAAAGGGGCCACTGTTGTGGTGTGGATTTTTGCTTTGAGTTTGCAGGCTAGCTTTCTATTTCATTTGTGTGTTATGATTTAAATTATACATGCAGTTAGGTGTCAATTCTCTGTATCCCTGCCTCTATTTTTAGAACCTTCCTTGCTAATCTTCCCACGCTCGATATATCCTTTGCTGTTTT
>VXBR01000301.1:203368-236051 GCA_013400215.1 Cisticola juncidis | reverse complement strand
CTCTTGTCTTGTTATTAAACTCGTTAAATTCTACCAGGAGAGTGAACCTCGCTGTTCACAAGCAACAAATAAAAAAATTTGCTGCTTGTGGAATTTGGAATAACAAATATTTGGAATAACAACTGCCAGGAGGAGCTGCTCCCAGGGACTGGCAGGAGGCAGGAGAGCAACTCCCCACGACCAAACCTGGGTAAGGCTGTGCAAAGGCAGCAGCTCCTCCTGCTCTGCATTTCCTCCTCTGCAGCACACAATGCCACTACCAAGTGGTGCTTTGCTTAATTAAGTCAAAACCGAGACTACCATGCATATTAATGAGCACCCTAATGAGCATTAATTTTTGATGTTTCTCGTTAACAAGGATGATAAACCATGACAAATTTCTGTCTGACTGAATGCCAGGGTTTGGATGAGCGGGGGTTTGGAGTTGTGACTCTGCAGCCTCCCCAGGGCTTTGGAGCACCAGCTCTGAAAGCCTGCATGTCAAAGGAGAAATATAAATGTCACAACAGGCGATCATCCACTGCCCCTCTACACTGTCAGGGGAAAAGCACTCGCCTCTTTCAAGGAGAGGCAGTTCAGGTTCAAAGAATTAATCAAGGAAGTACCCAACTCTCAAACGGTAAAAATTAATTATTCTTCTCTCATTGAAAGCAATGGAAACGCTTTAATGAGAGCTGTGTGTGAGCAGGGGTGAACTCACCCCTCTGAGCTGTGTCTGTGCAAACCCTGAGACTTTGTGCAGGTCTGGTAAACGTGAGGTTTGTGCCTGCTGTCATGACATTGGCATGAATAAACCAAGCAGCTTTAAAACATTAACATATCCCAAAAAACGTCTGGCTCATGCAACACAGTCACAAGAAACTCAGGAGGATTACAAACCCATATGGATACTCCATGCAGGTATTTTTGGAGTTGTCCTGTGCCAGCTGGACTTGGTGATTCCTGTGTGTCTAAGACACGATTGCATTTGTTCATCTGAAAATAATCAAAGCAGCTTCCTTCAGTTTCAAATTCCTACCTTGCCTTTGTTCTAATCCTATCACAAGCACCACCTTGAAGATGGTAAACAGGACACACCACCGAGGCTGATCTGCAATTCTCACCCCTCACTGGTTCAGATGGAACAAGCTGGCGGTGTAAGAGTTTTATTCTTAAAAAAAACCCATGAAGACAATGGTAAAGGAGGAGGAGGAAGGCTGCAAAGTCAGGGGAGCCTGCCCTGCTGCAGTTTCACCCAAATCCTCCAGCAGTTCCCTGCTGCACCCGTTTAACCATCCTGCAATGTGTGATCCACACTGGTGCTCAGGTCATGAGTCTTGTAACTAAAACTCAGGCTTCACAACAAGTGACTTTTCAAAGTTATTTCTGTTTCAGAATATTTAAAATGAGAAACTTCATGAGGTTCCCCCCTTTTTTTTATTTCCTCAGTGTTTTCTTCTCAGCATCACTACAATCTGCAGTGACATTTTGCTTTGATATAATCTGGTGTTCAGAAAGGAAATGCACCTTTTAAAGTAAATTTTGAAAACTGTACATTTTTCCAAAGGAATAAATTCAGTAGTGTCTCTATCTGCCATCCATCCACCCCACCTTCCCAAAAACCCACCTAAACAAAAAGAAACAACATAGAACTTTCAAAAAAACTACTCTATGAGTGAGCAACTGAGGGGGTGTCTGGCAGCCCCCCAAGGTCACCCAGGTCCCCCTAACACACGTGGCAAAGTTCTGCTCCCTGATCTTCTGTGCTGCACCTCCTGCTGCCACCCCACAAAAGCCTTGCCCTGTCTGCTTATTTAATTTAATTGATTTCACCCTGGATGTACTCGAATAGATTCGCTCCCCTTGCTGCTCTCACTGCTGTTCATAAATTAGAAAATGGATTTTAACAAACCCCCCTGCTCTCCTCTCTGTACATCTGATTTCCTCTGTGATTGCTGACACTTTCAGACAGCAGAAATCCTTCTGACACTCACACTAAACCAACCTGGACGTTTTATGCCTGCTGAGAATCTCACAGGCCTGTCTGCCCAGCTGGGAAGGTGGAAATAATGTTGGCCCTTTCCAGTGATCCGTGACAAGTTTTCATTTCTATTTTCAGTTCACTTTTATTGGTGTGCCTTTGATTTCGGTTTTCCAAAAATCAAAATAACAAATCCAGCTTTTTGCTTGCATCTTCTGAAACTGTCATCAAATTATGACAGTCTCAGCATCCCAACAGGACAATTCAGAAAGAACTTCCATTAATATTTACAGAGTAGGTTCTCAGTCAAAAGAAAAAATTATTAACTTACAACTGTTGCTCAGATTAGGAAGGTAATTGTAATTTAAATATATCATCATCCTTACTCTTCTATCATAGGGAATGATAACTGATAGCAGGATTTTCTACCTATCCCCCACATTATAAGTGTTATAGAGGGGTTAATTATGTTTTTCTTTGGAGCAGTGGAAAAATTGGATCTAACTAGATTAAATGGCAAATCAACAAACACTGAGCTAAGCTTAACCAGCTGTCCTAGGTGAATTTTGATGCTTTTGCAGTCACTAAATTCACCCTGGAATCTGCCATAAAAATAAAGCTCACATATATATAATAATAAAGTTTTTATCCAACAAAGCACCTGGGGCAGCAATGGGGGCCACTCCTCTCATGGGTATCCCTCATAAACCTCTGAAAAGGATGGAAAAGGACATTGATAATTACAAAAATCATATTTTGGAGAATATTTTTCCAGCTGACCTGGAAATACACTTTTTATGAAATAATCAGTAGTGGTATTTTCCCAATTTTAGTGTTTTAGACAGCTGATAGAGGTATGGAGCTCTTGGAAAAGCCACCAACTGCTGCTCAAAAAGGCCCCTCATTTTCAGATGGATGGAAGCTGGCCCCTGTGCCCACCAGGCTCTCCCTGGGTGCCCCCCAGGCTGGCCCCTGTGCCCCCCAGGCTCTCCCTGGGCCAGGGCTGCAGTGTGACCCTGGCAAGGTGACCGAGCTGCAGAGGGGCAGGGGATGACAGCAGAGCAGAGGGCAGGGCAGCTCTGCAGGGCTCCAGCAGGGGACAGCTGCTCCTGCATCCCTGAGGGTGAGGATGCCCTGCTGTCCTTTCCCCAGTGCTGTCCTTTCCCCTCTCCCTCCTGCACCGGGGCCAGCACGGCCCGGTGCTAATGAGCAATTTAATGAGCAGTTTAATGGGATGTACAAACCGTGCTGGCTCTGTGTGCACCGCCCTGGCCTCCCTCGGCCAGCAGGGACTGAGTGCTGCATTCCTGGCTCCAGGCACATCCCCTGAAATGTGCCCAGGCTGCAGGGCAGGGAGAACGGGATCACACCAAAGGCTGCTGCATTTCCCACCTCTCCCCGTTTAAATACAACTTTATAGGCCACAGCAGGGGCTGCTCTTGCTGTAGCTCCTGAGAGGACACAGATAAACTTCAATGAATATTGCCCCAGCCCGGGTCAGTAGATAAATGATTGGCATTTAACAGAGCTCCTACAGTGATTTCTAGAAGGAGAAACCCACATTTTATACCTCCCATTCTTGCTATAGTGAAATTTACCTTGGCATTGGCTGGGCTTTGTGAGTTAAAGGGATAAACTCTATTAATTTTCTGCTGATAAAATGTTATTTCAACTCATTCTATTGTCTACTTTTCCCTTGCCAAGATCTCCAATTCTTTTTTTTTCCCCTTACTACTCCTATCTGCGCTAGAGGCCACATAAACCCAGAGCTAGGCAGGGAATATTCCCTTTATTGCCTCTTGATAAACTGGAGTCTGCAGGGACTGCTGCATTCAACCTGTTCCATACAAGACCCCACGAGCTGCTGCTGATCTGCCACCACGACTTTGCACAACAGGATTGCAAGAAATGCCCCCAAAACTTGCACCTGCTCCAGTTTCCCAACAGTAAAGTTACCCCAGGGTACAGAAACACCACCAGACATTTGTGTGAATGTCTATTATTAGGACTAGAAACTTTCTTCTAAGATAAAAACGAACATTTTAACAATGACAATATTCTGCTTTAACATTTGTGACCAAACAGTTGGTCTGCTGCATGAGATCACAGTGAATCAACCCAAAACTGATTTATCTGGTTTCCCTTGCCAAGCTGAATGACAAGCTGAAGACTGAAGCATCCAATCACATTTTGAAAATAGCTGCCTCAAATAGCTGCCTTTCTAAAATAGTTCCTCAGTCCGTGATGTAGAACAGAATTAAGAAAGATCAGCACCCCTCCATCTTGGCAGATACAGTGCAGATAAAACCACCTCTCTTGCAAAAAGTCTCAAAAAAAGAAGAATATAAATTCAGGATTCTGCAGTTGGCACCTCTGACAACTTGATATGGAAAATATTAGTTAAGAGTGAGACACTAATGTAAGGAAAAGAGGGTAGAACAGCTAAGGTAAGAAAAGAAAACAAAGCTTTGCAAGAACAGCTCTGAGTGCTTTTCCTTACTTCATCTATTCAAGGCTCCCAGTAAGTGTGCTAATGAAAAATCATTAGCTGATGATATCAGGTTAGCAGCCCTGATCAATACTCAGAGGAGGAACCGAGAGTCACACAAGAACCACAAGATGAAAGCTGAACACCAGGAATTTAGGAACTGGATGGTTTTGGTGTAGAGTGGAGACTGGAGAGGATTGAGAAAGACTTGGGTGTGGCAAACACAGAGCTGGTGAGCATGGACACAAGGGACACAGGGGACACAGGGGACACATGGGACACAAGGGACACAAGGGTCACAGGGGACACAGGGGACACACGGGACACAAGGGACACACGGGACACAAGGGACACAAGGGACACAAGGGACACAAGGGACACAAGGACAACTCTCCAAGCACTGAAGGGAATTCAAGGTTGGGGTCATTGTCATGACATTTGTCACTAAAGACAATCTCCTAAAGATAAATGTTATTTTTGCCCCCAAATTAACGGGTATGTATTGACCAAAAACTGGCTGAAGGCAAAAACTGGGGGGGGGGGGGAAGATTATCTAAGAAAAAAAAATAATTCGGCAACAGTCTTCAAATAATGGAAACAGCAGGAAAGGAAGTGGATTGGATTTAAAATATTTGTGAATGGCACTGTTTTTTCTGGTATGAATGGAGTTCCAGGTCCCTGCACTGCCTCTGGGAATCACTGCCCAGCCCAGGGCTCCCCTTGGCAGGAGTCACCTTGAGCTGGATGATTCTGCAGGATTCAGGCCTAGGGGAATTCATCATATTTAATATTAAAGACTTTACTTTGACACAATTTCAATTGACTACAACAAATCAAAGCAAACTCTGCAATAAATGTCTTCATAATGCCTTGTGCTGTAGCTGTACTCTGGAAGTCCAAAATCAATAAAAGCAAAATGGTGACATATGTTTGTATTATTTGGAAAGCTAAATGCATGCAAGGGATCTGTCACTGCAGGATTAATAGAGTACAAGATGTTCTGTTTGTTGGGCATCTGATTGTCTGTCTCATAATATGAATTCTGAAATAGCTGGGGATTTCTGCTGGTGCATTCGCAGGTTTATGCCGAATTTCATATTAACAATAAATCATCCTGTATGTATAGTTCTCTTTTTCAATTTACTGCAACACAACTTCATCAATCCACACGGGGAATGGGGCCATACGCATAATGAGCAGAAATCTGATAATAAAATATTAAGCAAGACAACGAAACAAAACCATGTGAAATATTAATGCCAGGGCTCTAAAATGCCCCTCATTGCTATTCAGCCTGCATTGGGTGTGCACACACCTCCTGTGCTGGGGTGCAGTGACAGCAGCCTGTCCTGATGACTGCAGAATAACCTGCTGGAAATTGGGAAATCCATTTACCCGTGGTGTAAATGAAAGTGAGATGCATCCTGTCGCAAGGTGAGAGGCATTATTTTACTCTAGTTGGCAAAATTACCTTTGACCAAGTCATTATTCACTACCTGAGATGGTTTTGTGTGCCCTGAGGGTGGATGTGGGTGTGTTTGTCAGGACTGACCCTGCTCTGTGTCCGTGCCAGGGAGGCAGAGGAGGATTCCTGACCCAGCCAGGTCCCCTGGACACAGCCAGGACTGCTGAGCTGTGCCTGAGCATTCCCTTCACTCCCAGCACTGCAGGAATTGGGTACAAAACTCAATTTCTCCAAAGTGCAGCTAACGAGCAGTCTGTAAATTCCCATGTGAAGCTTGAAGTTTTGAGAATGAGAAATTCCTGTAACACAAGAATCTGTTCTGAGGGTGAAAAATAAATGTCCCTGTAATCACAAGGGGTTTGTGCCATGAGAATCAGTAAAGAAAATACATAAACAATCTGAGAATAGAGAGATTTGACAGACAAGTGAAATGCCTTTTACTAACCAATAGAATAATTACCAAGAAACCAATTGGAAGTTGCCCTCGTGGTTTGTAAAAACTGCATAAAAGCAGCATGTGGGCACAATAAAGAGCCTTCTGAGCTCTTTATTAGAGATCCCACTGAGTCCCTCTGTGTGCCATGCCCACCTAAGAACTTCCCAGCAGACACCCCAGCTCATGCTGGAGTTGGCCCCTCTGGTACCTCCTGCAGACTCAGATACTCAAACCCCTGGAATTAGTCCAGCCTTGGATGCATTTTTAAATACTATTTCTATATTCAAAGCCCACAGGTGAGGCTTTTTCCAAATCAAATGCTTCTGGAGTTCCCCAAAATGCAGCTCTCCCATCCCATGTAAAATAGGCTCCCAAATTGAGTAATTCTCCTCAGCTCACCAGGATCATATTTACTTAACTGATGTGAACAGACAAAGAAAAATATACCAACTGCTCAGTGTGTGCAAAATTTATGGTTTGTAGCTAACATAATGTGTTTAACTATTTTATCCAAGTTTCAATCTAGGACAAAACAAATATGTTCACATAATCCCAAGCAATATTGTAGCAGTTGCCTGCAGTAAGTGATTTAAAGTTTTAATTAATCATTAAATACACTGTACACATGCAGGTTTATCTTTTTAAATAAAAATATGCAAAACTTCCAGAGTCATTAACAATTTAATAAGCTGTTTAAACAAGAGGAGTCTTTGAAATGCTTGATCTGTGCCTCTGCCTTCTAAGCAATCATGCCATGATTTATCGTTTTCACAAATTGCTTGTCAGCTGGACCAAAAAGACATGTTCTGCAATTATCTGCATTCTGAAAAGGATCTGTATAACCTTCATATCAATGGGTACAAGAAGTATATGGTTACATAGATTTTTTCATTGAAAAAATGTTAATTTGCCTTACCTATGTCATTAAGAGTTGCAGAGAACCCAAAGAAAAAATGTTCTATTGCCAAATCACAGAACTGCAGTATCTCCATTTTATTTGCAAGAACACAGACAACAGCAATAATGCCCAAGTGGAGCATAAAGTGAACTGTGGGACACTGCTCATGCAATTTTATATTTCAAAAGGTCACCACAGATCTTCACCTGAGCTGGAGGGGATCCACCCGGACATCCACCAGTGTCACCTCCAATTCAGGCTCAGTTTGTGCCAGAGGAGGGTGAGTTAGTAATGAGGATGACCTTCCCCATTTCAGAGCCATTTCAGAGCCATTTCAGAGCCATTTCAGCTGTCCCCTGCCTGAGCTAGAGTTGGGCTGGCATGGCACAAATTTTCCATATAAGTGAAACAGCAGATGTGCAGCTCAGGGCTCCGTTTTCCTTGCCTGGGTATTGAGCAAGGAGCAGAGGCAGGGAAGATTCTCCCCAAGCCTTGCCTAAATTCAGATTTGTCCCATCACATGAAGTCCATGGAAATGCAGCTGATTAAATTGGCAGTCATTAAATGAATTATTAATATATTTAATTCATTAAATGAATTTTATAACCCTGGAATCCCCAGGGACCTGCAGCAGAAGCCCCTGAGGGAGGGACAACTTTCTCTTTGCTGCCGTCCCAGAGTAACTACAGTAAAATCTCCTGCCAGGAGTGAATTTTGTGACCAAAGGCACCAAATTGTGATCATTTGGGCACCAATTGTGATCATTTGGGCACCAGTTGTGATCATTTGGCTCTGCCTGGTGCCAGGGCAGAGTCACTGTGTGGGGACCCCTGAGCAGTCCTGCTGCAGCCTGGAGACTCAGAGCATGAACAGCCTGAAATGGGTTAGAAAAATAACTGGAGCTCTGAAAGCAGTGAGGAGCTGTGGATGCAGGCTCTTCTGCAAGAGTTATACCACAGAAAGGAAATAAAACATCATTTGACTCTCATTCCTCACCGTGCCATCCATCCCAGTGGTGCTGCCAGACAAGAGCTAGAACAGATTTAGCCCTGTGCAAGTTGTCTTCCAAATGCCAGTACATAAATTATGATATTCTGTCCCCATCTGAACACTCAAGTGGCACTGAAGGAGATATTTGTGCCTCACAGTCTCACTCTTCCACCAATATGCAGAAATCAGAATCCTCAGGCATCCACATTTACAAATTAAGCAAACATTATTCTGTAACAAATGACTACACACTTGGAAATTATTTTAAAGCAATCTGAAAAACAGCCTACAGGGGTTCTACAGATTTATTGCAAAACAAAAACAACATTAAACCACAGAACACAGAGAAAAAAATAACATCATTTCCCATATGTTCAAACGTGTGAAATGGATATACAGCCCTTTAGGTAGCAATTGTAATAAAGAAAAGTCATCTGGGTCAAATGGCATATTTCTATTTATTATTAGCATTATTTAAACTATATTTGAGGTGTACAGAGTGCCCTAAAAACAAACAAATAATTGACAGAGCCCTTCCCTGAAAATCATACAACATGCACCAGGCAAATCAAAGCATAATAACTTTTAAGTTTCTGCAGTGAGGAAAAATATCACAACAAAAACAGGTTTCAAAGTTTTTGGCTGTGAAGTGAAAGGCTAATTTAAGAGTTTTTTTTTTTCTTTTTATTACAGCAAAAGCAGCAGTCTGCATTCAGATGGGCTCCTCCACTAACACAGCTGAAGCAACAAACAGGACTATCTGTAATAGTCCCAGGCAAACATAAAACAACGAGGAGCCCCATAAAACAGAGAAACTCAGATCTCATTTGCTGGGTGCCAGTAGTGCACTATATATATATATATTTTTTTTTTTTTTTTTTCAGAGGAGCTCACACAGAATAAGGCAAAGTTCCAAGGCAAGGCGAGGCAAGGCTCACATGATCCCTGTCATTAAACTAACATTTATTTTGTATTTTATTTAACCACATGTCTGCATTGATTACAGCAAGTGGCAAACCCTGTCTGGGCTGTTCTCGGGGTGTTTGATCCAATTCTGCCTGATCCCAGGGTGTTCTCAGCCCCACCAAGGTGTTTCACACTCTGAGGGAGGCCAGCAGCCTCCCAGAAATGGCTTATGAAAATCAGTGGGATGGCTGATTGGAGGTGTTTGGAAAAGCAAAAAGGTTTTAATTAAAGAGAAAATAACAAACTGCACAGAACAAAAAAGTAAAAGCCATACACAGAGCAGGGAGGTCCCTTGCAGCTGCTCAGACACCCCAAAAATCCCCCCAGAATCTCCTCTTAAATATTCTCTCTCTTAAATATTCGGTGTTATCTCTCTTAAATATTAAATATAGCTCTCTCCTAAATATTCAGTGATCAGGGAGGGGTCTATGCCCTGATCATCCATCCTGCTCCATATATATTATTGTATTCCAAACCCTAAATTCTCAGTTTTCCACCTGTGACATTGCCCACTGCTTTTCAAACCCCACAGCCCCAGGGCTGTCACCCAGTTTGGGGAGCCTGTTCCAAGGCCTCAGCTCCTGCAGTGCCTGCTTGAGGGTCAGTGCCTGGCAGCACAGAAAGCCTGGAATTCTGAGTTTGCACAATTCCAACATTTGCCTTGCTGCCCCACAGAAAACAGCCCCATTCCTTGGAAAAACATCAGGGATCCAGCAGGTGCCTTTGTGCTGCCACGGGGCCAATTATGGTGAGAGGAGCATGGAGGTTTCTGGTTCTTCTTCCTAAAAAGTGCTGGGGTGAGATTTACACTTTTCCTAACCTGGGAACCCCGTTAAAAATCCCTTTTTTCCCCCCTCATTGTTATCCTCTCCCCAGCAGCCTGTATTAACCAGGCCACACCACTGGAAAAATCTCCAGCCACGCTCAGGGGGCTGATTTTATTTCTCTCAGTAATTTCTTTAATGCTCTGTGTGTGTACAATACCCAGCATTTCAGCTCAGATTTACACAACAACCCTGCTATTTCCTACATGCAAGTGCACTTCTCCAAATTGGATTTCTGAATATAATGCAAGAACACTTTTGCTTACAAAAAAACTTTGTTTATTAGCAACATAAAATTGTCAGTTCTTTATGCCCCACTTGTAAATACTGGGCCACATTAACATAAACTTGCCAAATGGAGGGTGGGGGGAGAGCAGGATGTTCTCCTTGCAACCCTTCAGCAGGAGACCAAAAGAATAAATAAAATCAAGCATGGTGGGGAGAGTTCCCATTCATGTTTGTATTTCATCCCTGGCTGCAAAGAGCAGACACATGGCCTGGAGGACATGAGCGTGGCCAGATCTCCTTTATTTACTGCCAGCTTGACTTTACAGGAGAGTGTGTTGGCTCATCTTGTGAAAATATATTGTTGGGCTGTATATTTTAAAAGCTGCCTACTCTCCTTGTAAGATTCAAGACCTAATCAATCCTTTATGTTAGAACCAGGTGTAAGTCATAAAGGGGTTGTTATTACAAAATTTTATGGAGTGAGGCGCTTTGGCACTCAGCAGAGAGGCTGTAACACCACTGCACCCTCATGTATTCAGGCACTGCCCTCAAGATTTCTACCTACTGGCCAAATTTAACTATTTCCCATTGCTCTGAACTCACTGGTTTCAAATTTGAGAGTTCCCTCTGCTGCTGGTCCTAAAAAGCAAAATTCTCCAGGCACAGAAGGTTCCCCAGGGTGCTTGGAGGCCAAAGCTCACTGTTGGCATCTCAGCCTGAATCTGAATTTGGGTTTAAAACCCAAATTCCCTCCTAGCTGGATTTTGTGTGCACGTTGTGGATGCGTTTATGGTGCTCAAGCTGTCCTCTCACAAATTTCCTGCAATAATCTTTGCTCCGCTCTCCAAATCCCAGCTCTTGGGTACCTGAATTCCACCTTTGGTGATGTCTCACTGCTATTTTTGTCCTAGGTGATTCTGGCTCCTCTGAAATTTGTCAGAGCAGTTGTAACTCAAGGGATGCAGTTCCCACCCACACAAATGGGAAAAAAATAAAAAAAATAGGGCAGGACAAGATCCCAGGTATCCACAGTGATATTACTATTATCTTGATAAAATAGCAGGGCCACACATTCTGCCTGTCACAATTAAGGTGATAAATGCCTGTTTCTTTGAGGCTTGTTTGGAAGTCAATTATGCAGATTATTTCTGGAATACAGACAGATGGTGTTTTCCCCCATATGAGACAATCAAGTTGAACTTTGATATGTGCATAAAAATACTGTAATTTGTCAAGCTCCAATGGGGCCATTTTATCACAGATAACCAAAAGACTGTATGGATTTTTGTATTTGCCTCTTTTCGATTAACACAGCCTATGTTTCTTTTTATTCCAATTTTTTTTTTTTAATGAAAGCTTTGCTATGTTTCATCTTGAAGCCAAATATTGATCTTTCAATTTAGTCTTCAGGTTTTGATTAACGCAGAAGGTTGCCAAGTGAATGGCTTTTTGTTTGTTTTCTGTTAATTCTTTTTTTATTATTCACTTGCTGCAGTAAATCTTGCTTTTATTGTCCAACCACTGAAAAGAAAAAATGGATTGATTTGAGCCCCTAAATAATTTACAATGCAGAGCTTTTTGAAAAGACTGATGTGATGTTGACCTTCATTTTTGCCCCTGTTCTTGTTGACAATAGAACATTTTTGATTGACTTGAAAGGAAAGAAAGGAAGAAGATTGATTTTGACATGTTAATCATGGTTTAATTCCACTAAAGCTTTAGAAAATGAGTGTTTACTAAGATGTTTTTAACAAAAGAAAAACAAGCTGTTGTAAGTGTGAGAATTATTATAAATATTTTCCTTGTCATTTTCGTTCTCTATCAGGCCAAATTTCCTGCTCCTATTTAAAAACTCAGCTATATTTAATTTTTATTAACAAATCTGACAGCCTCAATACCTCCTCATCCGCTCCATAATAGGTTTGCTAGGCAATAAAAACAAGCAGAAAAAGCTCTGACAAATGCAGGAAAGGATGGTCTGGAGCAGACTGGGAGACAAAAATCCTATTTCTTGCAGAGAGTTTTTAACATCCTTGTGGGCAAATGTCTTGGGCTGCCAGGGAAACACAGCCAAGGCAAAGCAGCAGCTCCAGCCCAATCCAAACCAGGGAAGCCTTGAGCCTGATTCCAGGGGAAAACAATATAAAAACAAAACAATGTGTATACCCTCCAGGCTATAACATGAGCAATTTCAGAATGTATCTATTTAATAATAGATGCTGTCCCCACCTCTGTGAGGCTGTGTAGAGGAGGGAAGGAAAATAACATCTGCCTCACCAAGGAATGCTCTGAGCTCTCCTGGTGGAAACACAAGGTATTATCTGAGAACTTTTTTAGATACTTGGCAACACTACCAGGAGTATAGAGCACGAACAGTAAAAGAAATCCTACAGGTGTAGATGCAGGCATTCAGCCCTCAGGTATTGAGGTGGAACACTGGAGCTGTCAGAGGCACAAGGTGGATTACCAGGGTCCAGGAGGAGATGTGGGTATCAGAGCCACTAAAACCCACAGCATTTCTGCAAAACACAGAAGCAGGCACTTCCAGCACCTGCTCTCCTCAAGCTGCTTGCCAAAGTGCCTGAATATTTTAAAAGTTTCTGTTCAGCCTGGAAGAGCAATTTCAACAACTGCAGCTTTGCCAAGTTGCTCTCAGGATATTGATGTTACCAGCTCTGACCCCATCCACCCTCCAGCTGCAAAATGCTGCAGTGACACCCCAGCCACGCTGGGCTGGGCCCTCACCAGTGAATCTGGAAATATTTCCAGCATCTTTCCTGTTCTGGTGGTTCTTTAGTGTCTCTGGATATGCACTACCTTCATTAAAGACCATGCAGTTCATTAAAGATCCTCCTGATTCTTCACTTCAGATTTTCACTGAGAAAAAACCTGGATCCACATAAATAAAATATTATGTGAAAGTAATAAATATTTAGGTTTTTCTCTTGCAAATGTACTACCTGGTTTTCACTGCAATAGAATATAACTCCAGTGAGTACTCAGGGGTCTGGCAGTGCATTGTTACACCTGCCAGAGATGCAGGTGCACGAGCTCCATGTGCTGAGGAGTACAATGTTCTTCTCTTAGAATACAAATTAATTCAGGCCATTATCTCAGTGAAGTTCTGATCCATCAGTATTACTATTCTGATAGCAAATATCACCACAGAAGTAGTAAAAGCTGAAGACATGCCTAACTGTTCTGGACTGGAGCCTAAATCCAATTTCCAAACAGAATAACATATGCCTTGAATGTTAAGCTCTCCCTGAAGTCAACACTATCCTTATGGACCACTGTTTTTCACACTTGGCATTTTTTTACTGAAATCATAATTTTAACATAATACAATCTCTCTTCTAGTCATTAACAACTTCTAATAATAAAAAAGCCCTAAAAATGAGTAAGCCTTGTGCCTTTCAATCATGAATTCCTATTATCTCCATTCTATCCAGATGTTACTGAGACTAATAATTTTCCCTGTATGAATAATATGTGTACATGGTGAGCACAAATGTATTCTGGGACTGCTGATCTCCATGAGATGTTAGATGCTCACAAAAAACTTGTACAGATATTGAGGTCTCTGCAGAAGTCCAGAAGGCTGAAGAACAGGTTATGCTGAATTTGGACAGTTTACATGCAGAAAAAAAGCCTGAAAAACACAAACTGTGTGCCTATAAAAAGAAATACAGCTCATTTGATTGAAACTCTATTCATAGCAAACGTTGCATCTCACAGGCTGTGAGTTCTACAGTGTTGTGCATTTTCAATAAACCAAATAAATTCCATTATCGTCAAGTGGAATAATCAAAAAATTGATTAATTTTGCACATCTGTAAAACAACTTTTTCTATTTTCAGCTGTGTGTAAGTTTACAAGGACAAATCAGACCTTTGAAGCTAACAATTTCATTTTTAAGGGTGTCCTTGAAAGACTGCAGCCATATATGAGTTACGGCATACAAAAAAAAAAAAAAAAAAGCCCTGTAAATAACAAAAACTCAGGTTGAATGTCAGAAATGGAAAACATACATGCAGGTGCTGCAAAATAAATTACTACAGTCAAAGCTGCTCCTTAGACTCAAGAGCTCATCTGGCAGTCTTTTAAAGGTCAGCACTGAAGGCACTCACATTAGAAATGAAGTTGAAGAATATCAAATCCAGTGTTCAAATGATTTCTTTGCCCAGGGTCCTTATTAGAAAGGTAATCTCTTTTCTATCACTGTTTAACAACATATCATTACTATGTGAAGTGTTTTAAAATACCTGGAGTACAAAAGATTACATTTAAAACCAAGTCATTCTATTACATCCCAAACAATACATAAAAATGGGAAAGAAATTATGAAGATGTTAATTTTACTGGCAATTTTGTAACACTACTTGAGAGAGAGAGAGAGAGAGCAAACAGCCCTAACTCCTAAAATTACATTGCAACTACAGGCTATTTTATCATGTGAAAATCACCAAGTGATAATAATTTATCTGCTGATTTTAAGTAAAGCTTCTGGGATTCTCTCACACACTGTCCTTCCCACTCTTTTTGCTATTAAAAACAACCTGTGAATCTCCCCCAGGTGAATTTTTCCAAATTCGTAGTTCCAGTGTGAGAACCATGCCTTGCATAACAGAAAGTTTACATGGAAAGTCAAGGTTTTGATGAATGTCACACTTGAAAGCCAATTAAGTGGGCTGAAAGGAAGACACAATTTCCCATTGTCTAATTGCCTCACAGCACCTTCAAGGTAATAAATTTGTCACATTGAATTATTAATGAGGAGCGAATATTTGATTTGAAGCCTCGAATAGAAAGCAGTTCATTATCAGCTGGCATTGTTCCTCCCAAATAAAAGAGAGGCACACTATGGGGGTTACAGAAAGTTGTCAGAGAAATCTCTCCCTCACACACGGAATGCAACTTTTACATCCTGTAAATGTTCCAATCAGGGGGAAAAATATGGTAACTTTAATTCCTAATTCCCTTTGGCCTTTGCAGCCTGACAAATAAACCTCCATTTGGATTCCCCAAAACACACTGTTCACTGCATCACTTCAGACACAGAGGCTGGAACGTTTTTAGGATTGGCCACACAAAAGTACAAGGAGCACAATAAAGTGAGTTTTGGGTTTATGTGGTTTTAAAGGCTCTCTCTGCCTTATCTCCTCTGCAGAACACTGCCCACACACCTGCTGGAGCTGGGCACACAGGCAGAGCAGGGGGTTTAACCTTAATCTGAGGTTTCTAAAGCAAAGATGATGCACTTGGAAAGCATTTCAGCATCAAAAACCTTTATAACGGGGAAGGAGTCTCTGCTACACATCCTGTGCACAGTGAGGGAAAAAATGCAGTCCTGTTGGAATTCTAGCAACTTGGATTTTGAGATTTTGGTGTATAGTGATATAAGGGGTGAGGTGGAAGATTTTGGGTGTTGCCTGGATTCTTCTTCTTCTGAAATATGTTCCATACTTCTTGCTATTCAGGAACTTTTTATACTCTTCTTTAAAAAAAGAACAAAGCCTCATTATTGAACTTTTCTGTTACCTTACTTAATGTGTTTTTCTGCTTGCTAAAGCCTAACTCTACCCAGCACAAATACAAACCTCATTGCTCCATTCTTGCATGTTTTTAACTCCAGCCCTGCATCCTCACTGCTGTAGGAGTTTTCTGCTTTTCCTGCTCCCCAGGCTGCTGCCAGCTGCAGCATCCTCCCCTCCTTGCACTCCAGAACTCCATCATGGGGCACAGAGTGTTGTAGCACAGCATTGAGACCCACACAGACCCCCCACATCATCCTGGGACAAGGCCCTCAAGAAGCCACCAAGCCCTGGAGTGTCACTCATTAATGAACCCCAATTAACAGCCAGGCTCTGCTCTCTGCCAGGGAAGTAAGGGGTTCTCCATGGAAAACACTCCAGGATCCCCCCTTTGATCCTATTTGTTGGAGCCCAAGTAATTGCAATTAGTGACAGGGGCTGAAGCTCAATTAAAGTGTGCTGAGATTAAATTAAAATAAATAAATAAAAATAAATAAATAAATAAATAAACTACTACAACAGAGGAGCAAGGGAGAAGCCAAACACTGCAGATCTTGCAGTGGAGCAGCTCTGGGCATTCACACTTGAGTGGGGCAGGCTTGGCTGCAGCCAAGGGAAGAACAAATCTTGTTCTCCTTGGGCAGAAGCTCAAGTGCTGCTCAGACTCTCTGAGAGTTTGCCAGAGAGGTTTGCTGATCTGAAGAGGGGCTTGAAGGGCCTGCTCCAAATCCTGGTTTGAGCCCCTAGACAGAAACCTCTCAGCCATGGCACTGCTGGCACTCCAACAGGGCTCTGCAGAGACGGGGATGCCTTGGAGCTTCAACAGCTTTAATTTTGTAATGAATTTGACTTGGTGTCTTTCATGTGTGCACCAGTAAGACCTGCAGCAGAAACCTTAGAAGTTAATGAATAAGACAGGGAGATTTAGAGATTTGGGCATATAATTACTGTAGCAACATGTGCTCTTTCTTGCACTACCCCCTGAGAGCTATTAGGCATGCTGCAGTAAACCAAATAAATCACAGGTCACAAAACACAGCAATAAGTCCTACCCGTATCAAATTGCAAAGTAATTAAAACTGGTATGATATTTACATTACAAATTCACTAATAACATCAGAAAAAATTCTGATTACAAGTGCATCCCAAGCAACCTGAGTAGTTTTCTTCAACTGCTCCTGACATGAAGCTCTGCTTTTTCCAGCAGGGCCAGACATACAAAGGTTTTTAGATATTTAAGTGTGTCTCAGACTCTTCCTAGGGCTTCATAAAAGTTCCTTTCTTGGTTAGATCCCTAAGACCACTGAAATAACCTTACTCTAAATTCTCCAAGAACACACCAAAATGGACAACTTCAGCTAAATAAGTGTAGAACACTGACAAATACTATTTAAACAGCTTCAGGACAGCTTGAGTCTTCATGTGCCAGTCCCACCTCCACCCAGGGTCAATTCAGCAAACAAAACCAAAATAAAAACCCCACAAAACCCAAACCCAAGCAGGACACAGGTGCAGCCCTTAGACTTCAGTGCAAGGATTGCTGAAGGGCCTGAGTGGAGCCTGACCTCTGATTTCCACTGGGCCTTGCAAACAGAGAATCTCAACCCCCAAAAGCCCCCAGGCCAGAATCTTTCACTGGTGCTGAAACAAGGAGCAAGAAGAAATGAATTCACTCATATAAAACCTGACAACAGTGAGAAACACTCAATATCATCCCTGACTTACAGGGCAAGTCAAGCCCTTGGTGATGCTGGTCTTAATTCACTGCTGCAGAGAGCAAACAGTTTCCATCCTTTTTCAGAATAAAGCATCTGCTGCAGATCACACTCTGAAATTAAACTCAAGCTTCCATTCCCCATGTGGTGGATTTTAATATTCCTATTTTTTTGTTCTTTTGGTCACCTGGCAGTAGTTACCTGTCCTCCTCAGGATGTGGCAATTAGAGATCTTGCACTGGACACTGATATTGCTCAGTCCTGGGTTTGCACTCCCAGTACAAAATCACTGTAAACAGCAGCCAACACCTCCTGGCAACCCAGGAAAAATGTCCTATTCTGAACCAATTTTGCCTCTGCATGATGCATGTTCTGTTTTTCCTTTCCCTCGCTCTTCATTACTGAGAGCATTTGCATGAAAAATAGCATCTCTCTTTTTCAGAAAGTTCACTTGTTCCTGCTGCTGCTATTTTTTTCCCCCTGCACTTGAACTCGTAATCCTCTCTTTGTGTGGCTGCAGTGGAATGCTGTGAAAATGACTGTGGCATCAGCAAAAAAAAGAACAAAATGTGGCTGCTGCTGAGTTCTCATGAGGAAGGCTGGGGGCTAATGCTGCCCTCAGCACAGAGACCAGATGGGCAGATGCCAAGGTGTGAGATTTTGCCACTTTTCAGTCGGGTTTTTGAGGCTGCCAGCCCCCACAGCTGCCCAGGGGCTGGAATTCCTGCAGCACATCCATCCCCACACAGCCTGGAGCCAGAGCCCCTCTGCTCCCAGGGCAGCACAGACACCAAAACCTCTGGAGGTGCCCTCCAAACCACCCACGAGCAGGAGCCACCACAGCTGTACAGCCCTTGGAACCCTTACATCATAATAATGTGAGTTTAATTCTTCAAACAGGACCTGCTTTCCCCAGCTGAGAGCTCTGTCATCTTCTGGTGATCACTGATTTTATTTTTTAAATATGTTGGGCTGAATTTACCCAAGCACCACTGCAGAACAGAAAAGGTCCCTACCTGAGGAACCCAAATTACAGAGCAAGTGTCACCTCCTCCAATCCAGTAACAGATGAACACTGAGGTGCAGGGCAGAAAAGAGCAGCAGCTGAAAGCCAGGCACAGAAAAAGGTAAAAAAGTGCAAATGGGGAGAGGAGAAAAGGCAGAAAGCCACAGCTCCACACATCTCTGTGGAAAGGAATTCACAGAACTCTCCTTGCTTTGATAAACCAGCTGGGATGGTGGGGGATGAAACTCCAGCTCTGACCAGGCGTTCCCACCAGTTTTCCTCTCCCTAGCTAATAATGTAATAAACACAAAGGCAGAAAAGATACTTTTAGGAAAATCAATGTTTTTAAGATAAAACATCAATGTAATTCAAAGAGCCTGAGTCAACTGCCTATAGTAAATTAAGTTTAAAATTTTAACGCACTGTCATGTAAAACTGGTGGTGTCTGACAAATTCAATTACAATAGTAATACATCACTCACAAAAGTATTATTGATAGTGACAGGAAGATATTGAATTTAAATTATTCATTTTTATCGATTAAACAGTATCTCTTCACCAAGAATAGGGCAAAACATCTGACAAACATTCAAGACTCAGATTTTAGCTCCTGAAATAAATAGCTGCCAATCCACCCCTGCTGGGTTTCTGCACATTCCCCTGCCATGGATCAAGTCAGCATTAAAACTTCATGTGTGGAGAGCCATTCACTTGAATTTCTTGTGGCCAACACAAGATGCAAAACACCCCTTCCCCTCCCAGAAGCCACTTTAGAAGCTGTGGAATGTGACACTGTGGAAATGGGACACTCCTGTGTCCCTGTGAGCAGCTGCAGGGTGGCAGCCCTGGGGCTGTGGGTGTGGAGTTTGAAAAGCAGTGGGCAATGTCACAGGTGGAAAACTGAGAATTTAGGGTTTGGAATACAATAATATATATGGAGCAGGATGGATGATCAGGGCATAGACCCCTCCCTGATCACTGAATATTTAAGAGAGAGCAAAGAGATTTTCAAGGCATTTCTGGGGTGTCTGAGCAGGTGCAAGGGACCTCCCTGCTCTGTGCACAGCTTTTACTCTTTTGTTCTCTGCAGTTTTTTATTTTCTCTGTAATTAAAACCTTTTTGCTTTTCCAAACACCTCCAACCAGCAGTCTCACTGATTTTCCACAAGCCATTTCTGGGAGGCTGCTGGGATCCCTCAGAGTGTGAAACACCTTGGTGGGGCTGAGGACACCCTGGGATCAGGCACAAACTCATCAGGACACCTTGGCTCAATCCCAGGCACAAAATGCCATCCCCAGGGCTGCTCCCTCTGCCCAGGAGCAGCCAGGGGATTTCAGCTGGAGCCTGAGCTGCATTCCCTGCCTGCAGCAGCCACATCCCAAAGAAAATGAAAGGAGTAATTGCTTTGTGGGCTCACAGGCTGAGCCAGTCACACTGAGATGCTGACCCTGAGCAGCTCCAACACGTGTACTCCAGGAAGAAAAATAATCAGGGAACAGAAAGCCAGGCTGCCCTCAGGAACCAGCATGCACTTCCTCCCCTCAAAGTCCTGGGGATTTGGATTTCATTTAAGTCCCCTGCCCAAATTCTGTCCTTTGGGGTTTTCACTCTGATGGCACTGAAGGATCATACATATAACAGGAAAATAAGGCTGCACCAGCAAAGTAGGTGGAAGTGAAAGAAAAAAAAAAACTAAAACCACTGAGCCTTAAACCAAGCAGCAATCTCTTATGGGAAGGAGGCCCAAAAATTCTCCTCTGACCTGACTAAAAATAACAGAGGTCTTGTATGAAGCTAGATAAAAATGGATGCCAGACAATAAATCACTATAATAAATAATATCAAGAGAAGAAAATGGGTATTCAAGTCAAGATTTATAAACTGTGGAGGTAAAAGACCCAGCAGCTGTGAAGAAACAAATGGGAATGATTGACTGCTTTGTTCTGCTTGCAGATAAACTTTGCAATTGCAGCTCCAGTTAATAATCCTGCAGGAATCCTTAGCTGTAAGCACCAGGAGAAAAACAGAAACACAAATAGAACAGGCAAACTCCAAAGTGCCAATGGGAGATGGAAGCTGCTGCTGCAGGGCTTTGCCTTCCTCCTCCCTTTGGCAGTCCTGTCAAAGGGACTTGGGAAATAGAGAATACACGACTAAAATCATGTCAGAATAAGCAAGAAAGGGAAAACAACAGGTTTTTACCAGCCTCTCTCACTGCTAATTGCTGATTTTGATGGCTTTGTGCTCCTCAGCTGGCAACACAGGGGAAGGGGAGGGGGGAAATGTTTTATTCAGTGCTCAGTAAACACACTGCAGCTTTGTACTGCCACAGCACCCGGGACAACAGCTCTGCACTGAGCTCCATCACCAGGCAGCTGAACTTCTAGTGCTGCTTTGTCTAAAAAAACAAGTGAGATGTCCCTGTCCCAGCCCAGTGACACTTTAACTGCTGTCATTGCTGTCCTGAGCTGCAGTGACAGCCCTGCTGCTCCTGCAGGCAAAGCAGGGGGAGGCTGCCAGGAAGGTGCACCCACCACCCCTCCTGCCTGGGGACAGCAATCATGGGTTATTTTGGTTATTTTGTTTTTTTCTCTTTGTTTCCCAAAGAGCAGTGATCCTTCAAACTGCCCCCAGCAGCCCCCTGTTCATTGCACAGATACAATAAATCAACCTTCACATGCACAGCTCAGGGCAGTGTTCCTCCCCATCAAGCTGGGGCCCTTTCTGTCACACTCAGCCCCTGGCAGACCCTCCTGTGCTTGGACACAGCTTCTGTGTCCTTTAAATCCATCAGCAGCTCATCCACACACCATGGCAAGCTGGTATATTTGGATACCTTTCTCTCATCAGTCTCGGGCTGACTTCTCTCTCTCAATAATACTTTCCCAGTGGATCCCAGCAAGGTTTTGGTGGTGTGCAATCTCCTCCCAAACACAGCTCTATGGTGCAGAACAATAAAACAGGAGTTTTATTGTCCATCTTCCATTGTTTCTGCTGCAGAGGTAAGGAGAGGTGGCCTGGTTTATTTAGTGAGCACATCCAGCAGTGTCAAAGGGCCCAGCCCTGCAGCTCCTGTCTCTCCACAGGAGCCCAGGCAGATGGAGAAGATGCCCAGGGAGAGCTGTAACCCTGATTTCCTGGTGCATTCAGTGACCTGACCCTGACAGAGTTTCACTGAGCCTCTCCAGGGTGTGCATTTCCGCAGCTTTGTCACTGGAGTTATCAAAACCTGCTTCTTCCCTTGAGTTTTCCCTTGGTACAATTATTTGCCCACAGGGAACTCGTCTGAAATCTTCTCCCAGACTCAAACCAGCAGCTAGCACAGTAGATAAATCTAAATAAGCAGATTTAATCCAAACCCCAAGAAGTTCCCATGGCATAACGGGGGGCATGGCAGCCCTTGCTGCCTCCCACACCCTCCTCCTCCTCCAGGTGTCTCACCTCTGCTTGTTCTTTAACCACCAAGGATCCCTAAATTCTGAAACTAGCTGTCCAAAGTCTCCCATGCAGAGGAATCATCTCCCCATCTTGCTTATATTACAAAACAAATTAGAGATATTGAAGTGAAGTGTGTTAATCCTGTAATTATCATGGTTATAATGAGGCAGTTTAATGATCTTGCTAATTGTCTGTTCAGCAAGACTGGATTGGAAAACATTCCTTACCCCATCCACCCTTTGAATTCTGCTGAGATCAGATGTTTCCTGTAAGTGAGGGGTTGTAGCTGTGTGTATCACTACCTCATCACCAAATTAATGTTTAAAAATTGCTGCAGGTCTAACCAAAGGCCAAGTATGATATTGTAAGCAATGTCTGCGTGGCCACAGTCAGTAGCTATTCAGTTATATATTAATGCAGACAAGATTGCCAGAGGAAGCAAAAAGAGAAATAAAACATCTCCGTGAGGACTAAGAATTTGCCTGTTAAAGGTCTTAAAATTATCAGCTGAAATAAGCTGCCTGAATGCTGTTTCTGCCTAATCAACTGCTTTCCTGTTTATTCTGCTGCAACAAGCCACCCTCAGCCTGGGGGTCTGGCTAAATACAGGAGCTGTCCCAGGAAAATTCATTCTCCAGCTCTTGCACACCTTGGGAGCACCTCAGGACCCCCTTCTGGGTCGTCAGAGACTCATTAAAAATGATCTTTACAAAATAAAACAATTAAGAATGAAGGAGCACAAGTAAGTGCTCAGTACTGCAAAAAACCACGTGCTCCCAGCACATCAGCTTCTCTGCAGGAGCTGCCATGAATATGCTAATCCTGGAGTAAACTGTGAGTAACTCCAGTCAGTGAAGCAGTAATTTACCCCATGGTTACTGAAAGCAGCTGATTCAGCCATGCTGTCCCTGTCCCAAACCCCACCTCTCACCCTTCCACCTCTCCTGGCTGTAAAAAAAGGTGAAGTGTTCCTGTCAAAGGTAAAATTTACCAAGCATCTCAATGTAGAATTCCCATTTTCAGGCTGTGTTTCCCCAGCAAGTGAGAATTGAAAAAGAGTGAAGGGTTTGTCCATTTAGCCAGACACCTCTGAGCTACAGAGGCAACTGGAGAACTTCTTCCAACCACCTGAGATCCCTCCCTCACCTGCTGCTACAAAAAGCACAGGTAACTTGTCATCAAGCCTGGTAATAACAGCGCTGTGAGCAGCCACCCCCAGCCCAGAGGTCAGATTTAAACTGACATTAAACCAGCAAAACTCCACCAGTCAGAAAATACAGTGATTTACAAGCAGCTGGGGACACAACCTCTGCCCCCAGCAAGGTTTGCACAGGCAAACATCCCAAACATCCCAGCACACACAGGCCCAGGGCAGCAGAGAACTGCCAAAAACCATGAGTTGTCTCTTCCTGCAGCCACATCTTTGTGCTCTGCACCTACCAGATTTTGTTTCCAGTACATTTGACACGCTAGAGAAATAATGAGCAGTAATTTGAATTAATCACTGCAAGTTCCACTGCAATTAACAGCAGTGGTTAGCATGCCAATTATTTATGAGTGCAGAAGTGACTGTGTGGGATCAGCCCAAAGATTTAACCAACCCCCTGTCCCATTTCCAACAACTGCCAGCAGCAAATGCCTGGAAATACACCTGGCAAGGGCAAGGGCAAGCAAAGCTTTCCTGAATATTCCTCCAACCTGCAGTGGTTCCCAGCTGAGAAATCTCCTGAGCCAAAGGAGATTCCTCCTGACAGGGCTGTGCATCTGAGCACCCACAGACTCCTTTGGCCCTGCAGAACTTCCCTGCCTGTGCCTCAAAGGCCCAGCCCAGAGGGTGCAGGCAGGTTCTGCACATCTCTTTATTTATCTTTATAGACAAAATCCTCTCAGCATCACTGCATGACTCAAGGTACCACAGGACTGGAGCATTCAGGGCTCCCAGGTGAGACCACAGCAGGTAATGCACCTACCACAGTCTAATCATTTCCCTCAGCTTTAAAAAATGCTGTCACTGCAGCTTTTGGCCCTGAAAAGCAGAGGATGCAATCAGGAGAATCACTGTAGATAAGCAGCAGATTTCATTAAAACCAAGCAGCAGAGATTAGAAATGCAGACAAGACACAAGCCCTCCTCTCAGCTCTGCCAGCCCTCCATGAGGCTGAATCATCCCTCCCCAGAGATCTGCCCTGGCTGGGCAGTGCCAGTGCCACTGCCCTGCTCCTCACCCTGCAGCAGCCACAGAGAGGATGAGCCTCTGTACCAAGCAAGACGTGGGAATTAAATTCATTTATCATGGGAAAAACATTCCCTTGGCAGGAAAAGGAGGGGAGAAGTTTCAGTGGCATCTACAAAATCAGTCTGTTTCTCACCACTCTTCAGAAAACAGAGTGGAAATAGCAGAGTGATGACTTTAGGTGGATTCAGCAAGATGAGGATGGAGATCCAGGGAGAGGGGTAAAAGCCAAGGGGACATGGTGAACTCAGACACTTTTATCCTGTGCTTCATTCACATTGCTGATGGCACAGACACAGCCCAGGCCAAAGAAAAGTCACCCAACAGCTTCAGACAGGTTCTGGTGTGAGCTCCAAAAGCCCTCCCAGCTCAGCTGGGCAAGTCAGCTGCTGCACCTGAACAAGGTGCAATTTATAATTTATTTATAATTTATAATAGTGTGAAATTTTAACTAAAATACATAATGGTTTTTAGACACAAGTTAGAGCAAGGAAATCACTGGAGATAATGGAGAACCTTACTTGTATTTTGGGCTTTTGGGTTTTGTTTTGAAACAATTTTGCAATAACACCACTTCAAAATAAGCATATATGAAGTGGCAGAGTCAATATCACATTTTAAACAAAACACTCATTAGTTTCTCATTGAGCCTTCAAAATTATAGGCTTCTTGATTACCAACACCTTTCCCAGAAAACCTCAGATTAAGAGATAAGTGCTGGCAGCCAGGATTTTATCAGCTTTGTGCAATCCTCAGCAATGAATCTGCAAACCAGAGATATTTGGGGCCAAATACATCAAAACAGCCCCTTATTCCTGAGCTGTAACATGGCTCAAACCCATCCCTCTCTCCATTTACCATTCCTCTGTTTATTGTTCCATCTCCAACGTCAACAACTGGTGAAAAGTTTGGGGTAAAACTCTGCAAAGATGAATTTGAGTCAGAACCAATATTTATTCCAGGGTTGTTCCTCAGCCCATTGCAGCTACTCCCCAGCTCTCCACATTAAATCACTTGGGCTCCCCATGTACACCAGCTCTCAGCAGCACAGATCAGAATACACAGCTGTGTTTATGTGGAAGAGAAACCAATAAATGAAAAATTATGAGTGGAAATTAAATCTGCTAGACGAATGCTCAGCAATAGATTAACATATGCTGCTTTTGCAAAAAAAAAAATACACTTTAGCTCCAGCTTATATTAAATATTGAGATCAGTGAGTTCCTCAATGTTCTGCATGTCTTGATATATTGTAGGCAAGCACATTTCATTAGTTGCATATATCCATATCTCTCTAATAACTTTCAAACTCCTGGACTCCTGTCATTTGAACTTATATTTGAAGAGACACTTGAGACCGATAAAAGAAGGGAAAAAACCCAAAAGCCAATACTAAAAGCAATGTGCTTTCAGTGCTTTTGTCAGTGGAAACTTTCTTTTGAGCTGTGTAATTGAAAAGCAATGCAGTAGCACAAAATATTACATGAGAGGAGGAACATTTCAGTGACAGCCTCACAGCTCACAACCCAAAACATAATGCATTGTTTATCACAGATAATTGCAGGCTTTCCATCCCATTTTAATCTTTTTGTTAGCTTTTAAACAAACTCTCTGTCCCAATTTTAGGGACAGGAATAAGAAAAAAACATTTGCATTCTCTTCTGAAAAAATATTGATTATTCAGAGTAACAGAGAGAATAAAGTGGATCTTCTGCAGAATATACCACCCTTTGCATGATAAGATACAAGCCACTGAACCATCACAACACATTTTCTTTATTTAACTTTTAGGAAGCTGTAACTAAGCTGTAAGCTTCTCTGTTTCTATTCCTTGGCTTTGAATTCATTTTATGCCTTATTTTCATATTTTCTACATTAAAAAAAAAAATCCCACCAAAGTCAAACCTTTTTTATGCAGATGAGGATGCCAGGAAGTAATTCAGCAGCAGATTTATCCCTGAGAACAGGAACACATTTCAAAAGTCATATCTCCATTTTTAATCATTTTTACAGTCTAAGAGGCAGCATTTTTCTAGGGAGATATTTTCCCTCCTGCCTGGACTGCCCTGAGGAGCAGCCATGGTCTGTGTAACATCTGAGCTCCTGAAAAACCCACAAGAAGGTCAAAAATGTAATTCTGGCACCAGATTTAATCCAGCATAGTTCACACTTTTAATTCAGCCTAGCTCAGCCAAAGTCATTCAAAGGAGAAAAAACCAAACCAAAACAACTCAGTGGTCACCAGGTGAAGAGAACATCAGGCCACCCCTGTATTTCCAGTTTCATGGACATCAGTGTGGATGGTCATTCTCATTTTCCTTACCCACAGCCTGAGTATTTGCACGTGTGGTTGGTAAATCTCATCTCATGGAGGTCAGCAGAGCTCAGTGTTCACCCACTGCTGCTGAATCCAAGCTCACTGCCCACCCCTCACTGATCACAGCTTCTCTCCTCAGATTTGAGCCCAGTTTGAGCTCAACACTCAATATTTAACAAGCCCCAGCTCCTCCAGTGGGGCACCAGCAGTGTCAGCCAGACCCTGCAAGGGTCACAGAAAACCACAGAAAAACACAGAAAAATAACACAGAAAAACACAGAAAACAGAGAAAAAAACCCTGTGTAAAGTCAGCTCAGGCTGCTGACACCACCCACTGCAGGATTTGCAGTGCATTTTTTGGGAGAACACTTGGTTAAATTAGCATTTGCACACTTCAGTGCCACACATGCATAATGCAGGGTGGCAGTCCTGGGGACTCAGTGAGGCATCCACAGAGATAAATGAGAAATAGAGGTTTTCAAAGTGTCTCAAGACACCTGTTACTGCTCAGAGAACGAGTGGAGAGCTCCCAGAAATCAGGAGAGGTGTTCTCATTAGGTGTCCTTAATTCACTGCTCTGTTCTGCACTGGCAGCCAGCCAGGCCTCTCTGATGGGCCAAAACTGTGGCTGTCCCAAATTCAGCCATTGGGAGAAAGCCAAGCAGCCAGCAAAACCTGGAACCAATCTCAACTTCCTCAGGGGATGTGTGAAGGACAGCTCAGAAGGCAAAAAAGGACAAGAAGTGTCCCAGTCACTGATGTGACACTAAGGATAGGGCAAGGTCTAAATAAATAAATTGTGATTCAGTCTCTAAAAGCATTGCAGCAGTGGAAGGATTGAATTCACACCTTGTGAGGCAGGGAACCCCTACTGCTGGCATGGAGAAAGGACAGACCTGCGGTTCTTAGGAACACCTGACAGAGCAAATCTTTCAAAAAGACAGAAAAGCAAAGAAAAGGGCAATGCAGGAACACAACAGAGTGTGAAGACACAGATTAATAGATTTCAATATTAACCAAGTTAAGATAGAGCTTGTTATTAGAGACTATTGCCTTCAAGTTGCTTCTGTTCATAGATTTCTTAATTTGGATATTTTTACACATTTTCTGTACCAAAAAAAAAAAAAAAAAAAAAAAAAAAAAAAAAAAAAAAAAAGAAAGAAAGAAAAAAATAGATTTCAGATTCCTGAACTATGCTCTGTCCTACTTCACTATTTCCACGGAGCTCCAGAGTGAAGCTGTCTGCTCAAAAGCCAAGCAGACATTTTGGCAACGAAGGCCAATACAAATGCAGAAGGAGGAATTAATTCTGCCCTGGTAATTAACAGACATTTTGTGTTCCTAACTTGGACCCTGCTGCCCGGGAGCCCCAGGGAACAGCCCTGCCATGGTGGAACCCAAACACCCACCCCTGGCCACAGCCCCACCCCTGAGGCTCACACAGGTGAGTATTGTTCCCTCACCCAGTGACAATCCCAAAAAGAGGATTATTATTATAATTTGAATAATCAACCAGCCACTTGCACAGCTGGAACAGCAGGAAGTCAGTACAGGGTCATGAACAAGCATCCCAAATTCTCTTTTTTTGGTGATAAATTGTTTGCAAACATTTCTCCTGGCTGTAGCAGAATGAGGCTGGGAGTCACGAGTGAGCAGAGCAATTCCCAGTGCAGTTGGATAAACCCTCCCTCCCCCATCTGTTACAGCTGGAACAAGACACTCGTGCAGAAATAGTGTTGATCAAGGTGGAATAATATTTAGAGTGAATGTCAGGTTCAGCCACAAATAGATCTGCTTGTGGAAGCAGCTGCTACACCCATTAGAATCTTTTAATAAACTGTTATGAAGATTGACACCTTGGAAGTAATTAAGTATTAAGTATTTTTAGGTAATTACTGCAGCAATAACATGGGACGTGCTCATTTTCGGAGTGAGGAATTATCTGTAGCTCCCATTGCTGTGCTCCTTTTAATAATTCATAACAGTTTGACACCCATGATTATTGCTCCAGATTTCCAACTTTCCAAACAAACTAACAGGAGCAGAAGAAACTTTACAGTGCAGGGGAAATCCCAGCAGCTGAACTCGAGCTGTTCATGGGACTTGCAGGGGAAAGGAGCTCACAGAAGGCAGAAAGCAGTGACAAACAGCAAAAAATCCACAGGTAAAGCAAATAACCCCAAGATCCTGTGCAGAAGGACAGAAAAATAGTACAGCCACAAAAGCAGCCATGAGACAAAGATGTCTCATTAACATATTTAATTAGCCATGTTTGTTAGGGCTCACACTGTGGCAGGGATGTTCTCACACAGTCAGTGCTCTCTCCACAGCAGATAACTCAGATTATTCTGACAAAGCAATGGATTCACTTCTTTTAATGCTGTTAAAAACACAAAGCCAAGGGACCCTGTCCTGCCTAGAAAGAGCCCATCAGTTAAAAGATTACTCTTATTAAATAGTAATATCTCTATCTGCTCAGAAATTACCATCCTCTGGGGCAGACAGAGGAGGAAGGAGAGGAGGAGGAGGGAATGAGGGTGGGACAGGGGTGTTAACCCTGCCTTGACAGACATTTGTTCTGTTTGGTCCAAGTGACACAGCTGTGTTTCCAAAGAGATTAAATCTGAGCCCAATATCAACAATCTGCCTTCTCCTGAGGAGCAACACCACGAATTTCATCATCTTTTACCCACAAGGTGAAGTTGTACCAGTTATAGTGGGAGAAAAATAAATCAGTGTTTCATGTCCAGACCAAAAATCAGGTAAACTCTGGGAAAGTTTTATTCTGCATAAACCACAAAGTTTTATTCTGCATTAAATATGAAACAAACCTACTAAAATCAGGGAAGTTTAAAAAAAAAAAGTTCAAATTATGCCTGAAGAGACCTTGGCCATATGTGCTGCCATATTCAGAAATTTCTTTCTAGACTGCTATGCCACTCTTCCATTTGTTAAATTATTTTTATGTTAGTGAGAATGATTAAGTTTCTTGTGCAGTTATTGGGGCCCGAAAGGCACCTTTATTTACCTCATTTATCATATACAGCAGCACTCAGCTGAAGTGTGGATGTAAACAAGTTTAAATAGCAATATTCTTGCTAGAATGCAGTCATCCTGACCACAGGAGCTTTGGAAAAATGCAGATTTAAACTGTTCACATTACTGTTTTATCTGCATTTCAGCCTGAATTACTAACTTATCATCAAGCTCAGCAATAAAGAAACATGGAGGGGAGATATTAAATATTTATGCCTACAGTACCTTACAAGTTTTCATTGAAATATTAATTGTAAAACAAAAGCACAACTGTTCCAGCTACCAGGAGTGGTAAAGGCAATACTTAAAGCCAACTAACAATGCCATAGCCAATTTAGCTTGGTGTGCTAAAGAATTGTTAGCTCAATTTAGATTTGTCAAGGGAAATGCTTTGAAAAGATATATTCAAAATATTTGTCAGTCACTTTGCAATCAGCATCTGCTAGAACTGCTAAAGGATGTTACAGGACAAATATAAAAAAAGGGAAATATCTCCTCACCCTGACCCCAGGTTGGGCTGACTTGAAGAGAATGAAGAGAAACCCCTTCACAGAGATGAAATTATTAATTATCCTGGGGAAATCCCTGTGTTTACCTCACATTCAGTACCTCACCAAGGGCCACCATCAGTGCTGCCTTAGAACACACAGGGCTGCTCAGCTTATAGCATTACAGAGGATTTTAAATACTGCTGCTCCTCAAAGGCAATGATGTGGGGTCAAGAACATAATACCCATTGCACAGAAATCTAATTCCAGAGCTGGGAAAGTCTCTTCCCACCCCAAAATGGCTTTTAGGTATTGAAATGAATCCTGTATTACAGCTAAGCTTTGGTCAAAGCAGAAATTCTGACAGATTTATTACTACCTTATCAAGTCACTTCATGGTTTCAAAAAATACATATATTCTCCTGAAATCCATTTATCTAGGCAGAATTTAATAGTTGCAAGGAGTGTGCTCATTTAATTGAAATTTGCTCCTGGCACGTTGCTGCAGGGCTGTCTCCATCTGCAGCACCCCACCAAGGCCTGCATCCTTTTATTCCTGCCCTCTATCTTCCACATTCAGAGCAACACTTAAAATCATGCTAAGGCACTTTCCTTTATGCCTCTGCATTCTCGGGGAAAATTGCTTTTTAACTTGGGTCAGCTCCAATTTTAACTTTATTTTTTAGGAAATGTTTTTTAATCTGCAGCAGCTCAGCATTTATATACCTCATTTTACAGAGCTGCTCTGGGAGAAATGAGGGAAGTGGCCGGGGCCTCATCACCTCAGAGCAGTGCACTGTGTTCATCAAATGTGTGTGGGAGACAGGAAAAATGGGCTCTAATTCTGCTCAGGGCCTCCCTGGCCTCCAGCAGGAGGTAAAATCCCTGCTGGCTGATGCTGGATGTCCATGGGCCCGCTGGACCATCACTATCTCCAAGCATTTCACACCTACAAACCTGCTGATTAATGAAAAAAAATCTAAAAGTCCTTCCAAGAGCTAAAGGACAGCCCTGGAGAGGAGTAAGCAGAAATGATCACTCAGTTAAAAGCTTTCAGTTGCATTAGTGCACATCTGGGATAGCTTGTTCAATTCAGGGCACCTCAGAAGGAGCTGCCAGGATGCCAGGGGAGCCCCTGGAGCAGCTTTGCATGATCCCCTGCAGCCACAGGTGAGGGGACACTGGGGCTCTGGGAGCACCCAGACAGCACAGACAGAAGAGATGCATCTGGCAGAGGGGAAACCAGAAAGAAAGTGGATTTAAATCAGAAACTAAGAACATATTCTGACTGTGGTGAGGCTGTTGCAGCAGCCCTCTTGTTACAGGGTAGAAATGAGCTGAGACACAGACTCCTTGTTCATCACAGCATGAAAAGGGGCCTGGTTTATTCCTCTTTACACCTCAGCCAACCTGACTGCAACCATTCCCTGCCTCTGGCTGCAGCAGCTCCTGCCTGTGGGTTTCCCTTGCAGCCTCTGACTGCAGGGATTGGTGTGCAGGCTGTGACTGCAGCCCCAGCCTGACCTCACAGCACTGATTCTCTCTCCCCAGGATCCTTCTTCATCCTCTCCTCCATCATCCTCAAGGTTCCTCCTCCATGATTCTCCCCTCAGGAGCTCACCCCCTCTCTTTTATCCCCTTATCTTTATGGGGTACAATAAAGGTGTGATNTTATTCCTCTTTACACCTCAGCCAACCTGACTGCAACCATTCCCTGCCTCTGGCTGCAGCAGCTCCTGCCTGTGGGTTTCCCTTGCAGCCTCTGACTGCAGGGATTGGTGTGCAGGCTGTGACTGCAGCCCCAGCCTGACCTCACAGCACTGATTCTCTCTCCCCAGGATCCTTCTTCATCCTCTCCTCCATCATCCTCAAGGTTCCTCCTCCATGATGCTCCCCTCAGGAGCTCACCCCCTCTCTTTTATCCCCTTACCTTTATGGGGTACAATAAAGGTGTGATTGTGACTCCTCAGGGGCCAGGCTGCACTGGGTAACTAGCACAGCTGTTAATTACCAGGGACAAGGTTTATCTGTATTCTCCTGCAGTGGGGCCCTGGCACAGGTGCCCAGAGCAGCTGTGGCTGCCCCTGGATCCCTGGCAGTGCCCCAGGCCAGGCTGGAGGGGGCTCAGGGACAGTGGGAGGTGTCCCTGCCACGGCAGGGGTTGGAACCAGAGGAGCTTCCAGGTCCCTTCCAACCCAAGCCATTCATGATTCTGTGATATTAATAAAGCTCCATATAACTGAGACTGTAAACATAAAACAAATCTTTGACTAAATGCATATTAGAAAGGAAACTCCCAGCCAATTCATGNCTACTGAGCGTCTAAAAGTTGACAAAGAAGCATTGCAAGTACATATTCCACAGGGTGTGGCTCCCATAATAAATTCTTAATGTAGAGGAGTTGATGCTTCATATTTCCTTTAGTCCACTTCCAATCACAATGCCAAGTGCACTTGCCTGAAGGACATTATTTTAATGAAGTCATTTGTGCCCTTAAAAATTAATATGTCAGAGCAGTTAAAGTCTAGTGACTGTAACCAAACCAAATAATGTATAATGGAGAAATGCAGTGAGAAAAAAAAATACAGCCTGAAATCAAGGTTAAAGTAGTTAACCTTAGGAAGAAGAGGGAGAAGAATAGCAACACCAATTATATGTCC
>VXBR01000301.1:175720-202884 GCA_013400215.1 Cisticola juncidis | reverse complement strand
ATTTTACAGAGCTGCTCTGGGAGAAATGAGGGAAGTGGCCGGGGCCTCATCACCTCAGAGCAGTGCACTGTGTTCATCAAATGTGTGTGGGAGACAGGAAAAATGGGCTCTAATTCTGCTCAGGGCCTCCCTGGCCTCCAGCAGGAGGTAAAATCCCTGCTGGCTGATGCTGGATGTCCATGGGCCCGCTGGACCATCACTATCTCCAAGCATTTCACACCTACAAACCTGCTGATTAATGAAAAAAAATCTAAAAGTCCTTCCAAGAGCTAAAGGACAGCCCTGGAGAGGAGTAAGCAGAAATGATCACTCAGTTAAAAGCTTTCAGTTGCATTAGTGCACATCTGGGATAGCTTGTTCAATTCAGGGCACCTCAGAAGGAGCTGCCAGGATGCCAGGGGAGCCCCTGGAGCAGCTTTGCATGATCCCCTGCAGCCACAGGTGAGGGGACACTGGGGCTCTGGGAGCACCCAGACAGCACAGACAGAAGAGATGCATCTGGCAGAGGGGAAACCAGAAAGAAAGTGGATTTAAATCAGAAACTAAGAACATATTCTGACTGTGGTGAGGCTGTTGCAGCAGCCCTCTTGTTACAGGGTAGAAATGAGCTGAGACACAGACTCCTTGTTCATCACAGCATGAAAAGGGGCCTGGTTTATTCCTCTTTACACCTCAGCCAACCTGACTGCAACCATTCCCTGCCTCTGGCTGCAGCAGCTCCTGCCTGTGGGTTTCCCTTGCAGCCTCTGACTGCAGGGATTGGTGTGCAGGCTGTGACTGCAGCCCCAGCCTGACCTCACAGCACTGATTCTCTCTCCCCAGGATCCTTCTTCATCCTCTCCTCCATCATCCTCAAGGTTCCTCCTCCATGATTCTCCCCTCAGGAGCTCACCCCCTCTCTTTTATCCCCTTATCTTTATGGGGTACAATAAAGGTGTGATTGTGACTCCTCAGGGGCCAGGCTGCACTGGGTAACTAGCACAGCTGTTAATTACCAGGGACAAGGTTTATCTGTATTCTCCTGCAGTGGGGCCCTGGCACAGGTGCCCAGAGCAGCTGTGGCTGCCCCTGGATCCCTGGCAGTGCCCCAGGCCAGGCTGGAGGGGGCTCAGGGACAGTGGGAGGTGTCCCTGCCACGGCAGGGGTTGGAACCAGAGGAGCTTCCAGGTCCCTTCCAACCCAAGCCATTCATGATTCTGTGATATTAATAAAGCTCCATATAACTGAGACTGTAAACATAAAACAAATCTTTGACTAAATGCATATTAGAAAGGAAACTCCCAGCCAATTCATGGATG
Organism: Cisticola juncidis; assembly: GCA_013400215.1. Classification (NCBI taxonomy): domain Eukaryota; kingdom Metazoa; phylum Chordata; class Aves; order Passeriformes; family Cisticolidae; genus Cisticola; species Cisticola juncidis. The sequence continues at coordinate 201,586 of VXBR01000301.1, read as the reverse complement.
TAGGCTACTGAGCTTCTAAAAGTTGACAAAGAAGCATTTCAAGTACATATTCCACAGGGTTTGGCTCCCATAATAAATTCTTAATGTAGAGGAGTTGATGCTTCATATTTCCTTTAGTCCACTTCCAATCACAATGCCAAGTGCACTTACCTGAAGGACATTATTTTAATGAAGTCATTTGTGCCCTTAAAAATTAATATGTCAGAGCAGTTAAAGTCTAGTGACTGTAACCAAACCAAATAATGTATAATGGAGAAATGCAGTGAGAAAAAAAAATACAGCCTGAAATCAAGGTTAAAGTAGTTAACCTTAGGAAGAAGAGGGAGAAGAATAGCAACACCAATTATATGTCCCCTTGACACACCATAAAGAATTACATTGTCACCACCCTACTGCATACAGCTGTGAATTGAGATTATTAACCACCACTGCACTGGACACTGAAGGCACCATGAAACTGATCTTCATTTGAGGAGATAAAAGTTATATTCCTGTGGTTTGGAGACACTTGGTCTCAAAGAAGCCCCTTTAGCAGCACAGTACCAGAGCTTCTCAGGGAGCCATGACTAGAACAGTCCTTTTTGTCATAAAGGATTTCATGCAAGACAAATACATTGCAAAAATATGATGCAACATTCCCCCTTCCAGTTCCTTAAGCCAAGTCACCCAGAAACTGCTATTTAATTCCATCAGTTCAGAAAATGCTTCCCTCATTTTTGCATAAAGCCATTTTGCATAAAGACCCTTTCGGCAGCAGCTCCTTAAATTAGAACAGCTCCAACTCAGGGCTTCCTGTCTTTAAGTAATTCAGCTTTTCCACATTCAGGTGCAAGTGAACCATGCACCATCTAAAATGGCAACAACATGAGGAATACAAAGTGCACCTGTTGATTTGTCACTGCTTCATCACTTTTCTTACCATGAGATTTTCCTCAGTGAATGCCACCCACAAATTCACTGCCCTTTTGGGGGGTGGAAGGAGATTCCTTGCTAAGCATGCAGGAAGTTCAAACACATGGAGAGCTAATCCTCTGTCCAAATTTCCTGACACCCAACACCCCCCAGCTCACTTTTAATAAAGGAACAAATTTTTTCTCCTGCAGAGAAAGGCCATGTCCAGAACTCAGCAATCAATTTAAATTGCCACTCACATCAGGGTTTTCTTCATTATCAGCTGCAAACATTTCCAGACAAGAAAAGCACAATCCCATCTGCAGAACCCATCACAGATATTTATGTGTTCCTCTTCTTGGCCCATGGAATTCACTGGTTTGATAAACTCCCCTCCCTTTTTAACACAGCTTTGCAGTCTCCAAGGTGCACCTCCAAACTAGATTAATGTACCTCCAGAACATTCATAAGGTAAAGAAATGTAATTTAATTTGTGATTGCATAAACCAGTCACGGAAGCCTCCCAAGAAGCCCGAGTTTTCATTTCTTTCATAGTAGACATTTAATTATATGATAATTACTTACAGCTTGCAGCTCAGCTTCTACTTTTATGAAATATAAATTGCTCTTCACTCAAAAGTGCAGGATGAGCATTTAAAAGGCTTCATTAAGCAGGTTTTAAGGTTTTTTGACGACTTTCTTTAAGCTGTGGAATGGAAAGCAGATGTACCTGTAAACTGAAACTTGCTTCTCAGAAGAACAAAGTGGAATTGCTAATGTAACACCAGGATGGATGAGCCTTTACAAACAAAAAATATTAACTTTTAACAAACACATTTTTTTAAAATAACAAACAAAGTATTTCTGTCAAGCTGCATGATAAAAGGGAGGGAACAAGCAATATTGCCAGAACTGAGACATGAACAACAAGGCTCTTTATTCTAAATTTCCAGAGCTTGGAAACCTGAGCTTGTGTCAGACTCACACCATATTAAAGCAGCCCAACTGAAAACTCACCAACTCCCAAAAGCCTAGAAAACAGCAATTATGAAAGCAGAGAGGGGAAGACAGGAAAAACAACTTGAATTAATTTATGTATTGTAATTCTGTGACTTGGTTTTGACCTTGATTTTGATTTTAGACCATTAAGAGATGGTAGTACTGGTACTTCTGCCCTCTCATATCTTCACAATGCTAAAAGATTAGACCTAGGAACAAACACATGAGGACACAAAATCACCAAAGGCTGAGGTCCTGGCTGCAGCAAACATGAGATAATAACGAGACAATAAAACTGACACACACAACCTGCCTGTGAATTGGCAGCTGTTTGCCACCTTCCAAATGAGTACCTCAGAGGAGAAATTCTCTCTGAAGCAGAGGAACACAAAATTTGAGATTTGCCTAGACCATTGCACCATTAATCTAAGCAGATCTAGAAAGCACAGATTGAAAGGCTCAGTTAAACTGCATTAAGTCTTTGTATGGACACTGTCACTCAGAATTTAAAAATATCCTATTTGAGTGAGGCGTATTAATTCCCAACGGAAAACAAAGCTCATTAGGATTTTTTTTTCTCACCTAAATTCTGAAGTAACAAGTCTACTGAGAATTTGATCATTTGGTTTAAAAGGGACTTTGGAATTATTTTCCTGAGGGCTCCCATCTAGAGCAGCCCTTGCAGACTGCAGTGTCCTTTCAGACACACTGCAGCACTCCCATCACCCCAGAGCCACCTCTCTGCAGCAGGGACTTCAGTTTTCTGTTTTTCCTTCTTCTGGAGATGCCAAACCCCAGAGAGACACTTCTAATTGTGGCCATGGACAAGCAGTCACTGCTCCTTGCACACAGGATGTGAGCAGAGCTCCTGACACAGAGTCAGCCACGAGCCAGGGGAAAATGAAGAGCCAGCACCCTACAGCGAGCTGTGCCTGGGCTGGAACAGGCAGAAAAGATCATCTTTATTTTATATAGTTTACAAAAGGGCAGAAAATGCCACGCTGTTTCATCCTGAGCAGCTCCTTCCATTATCTACTGCAGCACACAGCAGCAAAGGAAGGAAATTAAGAAGTACAGAGGAGCAAAAGGATTGGATTTCCAGCTGAGACATGGAGAGAACAGGGAGATGTGATTTGTGTAGGGCTGGACATGTCCCCTGTGCCCTTCACACCAACAGAGTGTGCTGGGCCCAGGCTCCCAAACACCCTCCTGCTGACCAGTGATGTCCCAACCTGTGGAAATCAGCTTAATGCTGAAACAAAAGCTCCCTGGCAGCACTTCAAAAATTCAAGAGCATTTTCTGAGCACAGGGGCTGAAGGAAGGAGTGCCTGGGGGCTGCCCAGCAGGGAAGGGTCTCTCCCAAAGGGAAAAAGGCAGCAGCCTTTCCTTAACTCAGAGCTGCTGTGAGCCCTGACACTCTTGGCCACACACTGTGCCTTGAAAGGGCAAAATCTCTTTTACAGCTGCTTTTCTGGAACTTATCTCATGTCCAGAGAGGGAAGAGGAGGGTCAGGACACAGGGAGGCAGCACTGCCTTCCTTGTCCTGGCCTCTCTGCACTGCACCAGGAGGATCATTCAGTTTTGAATTTCAGGTTTGAAGGCAGTGGGGAGATAAGGAGAACACCTGATCACACAGTCCCATAAAAATAAAAGCTTTCCCTTTTAAGTTCCATTAAACCCGGCTGAAATTTTGCATCTGCAACAACTGCACAATTAAGACTGCAAGAGATAAAGCTGTAATTTAAACCTATAATTAAAACAGAACTTCCAAACCGCAATCTTTTATCCTTTCCAATCTGTTCTTTTAACATTTTATCAGTTTAAGGCACTTTTAAAGCTCACAGCAAGATATAACACCACTCTCCTCCCAGAGAGTGAAGTAGCAGGGCCTCAGACAACATCTGCCACCAGGCAGGTGCACTTTGTGCTCCAGTGAAGAATGTCCCATTATTCATAGCTGGGTACTGCTGGGGAACCTCATTAGAAACCAAATTACTACCTGCATCAGGTTTACACTAATGTATTGACATCTACAGCACTTGTTAAATGAACCGTAAATCCAATACACTGAAGTCATTTTCAACTGAATCAAATCAGGTTTCAGTCAAAAGAATTACAATGGTCACACACTTAAAGCTGGGCGCCTTCCTGGTGTCTCCAGCTAGATCATTTCAGACACAGAGGAAAAATTGTGAACCTGTGAAACAGCACAAGCTAAATTGGACACAGTGCAGGCATACTAAACACAGGGTGAGTCTGAGGATGATAATTGACTCTAATTGACTGCTTGGTAAAGCCACCCAGGCATCCACAGGCACACTCCTCACCAATCTGCCTTCAGCAGACACTATTTTATTCTCCTTGGTTAATTCATTGTTCTTTATTCTAAACCACACTGTTTGCATTTCAGAGAATCTTTCCATTTCAGATCTTTCCCTCCCAGTCCCCCTCTCAGTGATGGCTCTGGGGGACTTTGGGGCAGTTCAGAGGGACAAGAGCAGCACTGGGCACAGCCCTCCTCAAAATTCAGGACAAAGCTGATTTTCCCCTGTCCTGCTCCTCCAGCCTCCCTTCCCAGCTGGTTTAAAACCAAGGCACTGGAAAGGCCTAATTCAAATTCAGTGCAGCCACAAATTTGAACCAGCAGATTTGTCCAGCCAGATTTTCCTCCAGCCTCACACAGACACCTTCCCTAAGTGGCCTCAGTTCTGTTTAATTCATTTCCCAGAAACAGAAAACAGCCAAATGTAAATTAAAAAGGAAATATATATGAGCCAGCTCCTCTAACAGCATAAATTGAACCTGGTACCAGCGAATTACTCTGACACTTAGTGTCTGAGGGAGCAGCTCCTTACCAAGAGTTTATAGAGATTAAATTCATTTACTAGGCTAGACTATCACCAATCTCTTTTGGCCTGCTGCTAAACTCCAGGCAGATTATCTGTGCCTCTCCTTGGGGCAGTGCTGTCTCCATGATCCACTCCAGCCATAAAGGGATTCCCACACCACAGAACAGAAGGCCACACTGAATTTGTGCAGCCTGGAAGAAATTCTGTGAGCAGTCAGAAACAATTGGTGACCTTCTAATATGAGCAGAAACCTCAGTGGAAGGGGTGGGAACTGTTTGTTTGGATTGTTTGGAGAGCTGAAGCTGTCCAGCTGGATGGCACTCTCACTCCTTTGGCCACCTTCCATCCCCATTTACCATTTTCCACAGTGCCTGTGGTGTTCTCAGCCTGTTCCTGGGGGACTCCAGTAAAATGTCACCCTGCCATGCATCCAAGGACACTTTTCAGCCCTTTGCTCCTCACCTGACAGCGAGGATCACCCACACAGAGCATCTCAGTGCCATGCTGGTGCTGCAGAGCTGGATCTGCCCCTGGAGCAGGGCTCCTGAGCCTCCTGGCAGCAGCTGCCAGCCAGCCTGTCCCCTGTCCCCAGCCCTGGATGGGACAGGCTGGCACCGCTCAGCAGGCACTGGGCCACTCGCTCAGTGTGTTTGCTCTCAAATGGAAGGTCAGCAACTCAGTGGGGAAAAACACAGAAAATGCTGGTGAGCAGAGGTGAAAACAGCCCCAAGCAGAGTGCAGGTGGTCAGAGTGAAGATCACACTCACCTTGGAACAGATTTGTTTCCAGTTGCTTCTTCCTTCCAACTCTCATCTTCTTTTTTGCCCCACTGGGTTTTCCAGGTATTGTTTCTCACTCCCTTGTGAACAAGCTCCTTGCACACAGTTTTCACATGGGTGCAGCTCAGTCTGCATCAGTGTCCCCAGGAGATGGATGAGGGTGCCAATGCTGCTGCCATCAACTCACCTGAGCCATTTCTGCCTGCCATTTCTCATCTCAGCCATTTCTGCCACCCTCCTCTCCACATCAGCCACTCCCAACCCTCCTACACTTCCACCACGGCCATTTTACCCCCTCCACCCTGCTAAATAAAAGAGTAGGTGTTAATTTAGCAGCTGTAAGGTTCCTTTGCACCCTGAAGAGCCAGGGGCACCTCCACAGGATGCTCAGCAGAGCATCAGGACATTGCTGGGGTAACCAGGCTGAGGCAGGAGCTACGAGTGGAGATCTGTTCCTAAACCCATGAGAAGGAATAAAATCTGATTTCACTGCAGCTGGGTCTGTAACACAACCCTCTGAGAACAGCATGGACCCCATGCCTGCACTGGGCTTCCCTTCATAGAAACCAAAAATCCTGCAGGGCAGGCAGGGAGCAGAGTCAAAGGAGAGCCTGGTCCTTTGGGTGAAGGGAAAGAGGTTCAAAATTCGTGCCAATGAAAGGGCAACACCAAGAAATTGCAGTGAGTTCAGAGCCAGTTACAAAAGTTCAGAACAAAGGGTGGCTACAGAGCCTTTAAAAACGAGCAGCAGGTCCAGAAATAAAAGCCAATCTTGAAGTGGGTTGTAAAGGAGACACACGAAATCCCCAACACAGTAACAGGTCAGAAAGGTCCCTTCACTCTCCAGATACAACACAACAAACGAGCCTGCTAATGCTGAGCTGGGCAGAATCATTTCCTTCCAGCACAGTCTGTGCCAACTGTGCTGCAAACCAGGCAGAGCCAGTGCCTCAGGTCACAAAATCAGAGCAGAAGGATCAAAACACCTTCCTCAAACACCTTTGATGAAGGCTTCTGACTCTTGGATTACCTGCTACGCTTAAATTTATTATTTTTGATGACAGCATTTTGTTTTCATCCAAACTAATTATGCCCAAATCAATGGTAATGGTAGATTTGGCATCAATTATCCCTGTAGCTGCTCCCAACTTAAATCATCCTTTTGCACACAGATAATTCCCTTGGCTACCTCCTGCCAGAGCATCGACACCTGAATATTTATTTCACTAATTATTTCTATGGACATCACTGGCATGTGATGTAAACTGCAGGAATATCAACAGCTTCCCCTCCCGTGCTGTCCAGAGGCAGCAGAAGATGGGCTCCCTCAGCAGGGAGCCTCTGTCTAATATTATTCTGCTCAGAAAATGCACTGAAGCTGAGCTGTGTTCACAAAATCCTCCTCAGTCACAGCCCTGCACCAGACACGTGTCCAAGCAGGTCATTTGTGGAGTCTGATCAGCACAGGAGGAGATTCATTGATGTACCACACCCATATCTCTTCATTTAAATTACTGGAGAGTCAAGAGGTCAAAAGAGCTGAAAACTGTTGGGTTTTTTTTGCATAAAATGCAGACTTACACATTTTTGCAGCTGCCTCTCTGGTTGTCCCCTTCTCCAAGTCTTCCCTGGGCTGGAAGGGATGCTCAGTTCTGGAAGAGAAGCAAAGCCCACAGTGACTGGGATGACAGATGGATCCACGAGCTGGCACAAAATCACATTTTCTGTCCACCCCACTTCCACTTCCAAATCAGAAAAAAAACCCTTGTCTGCTAGAAGTGAAAAACTTCTACATTATTATTTACATTATTATGGTGTCCACCTTTTCTCCTCATATAAAATTCACCTAGATCAACAGTAGTCACTTGACTTTCACAGAAAAAAACAAATAGATGCAAATGTTTTTTTCTGACATTCTGGCTCAGGATGTAAAAATCATCTCAAATTGCCCCTCCACATTTGAAAACTGCGTTTACTTCTGAGACAAGTAGGATTAGTCTCAATGACAGATTAATTTGCTTTTTGATGCAGAAAATGTGCTCTGTGGGATGAGCACAAACACTGCAGGCCCCAGAGGATTGCAGGAGCGAATTTCACCTCCAGGTCACTGGTTCAAATTTCACCTGGAGGAAGGGACAGAAGATTTTTTTAATGTTCAATGGTCTATGTGAAATGAGTTTTGTTGTTGTGCCTTCACCTCAGGTTAACATTACTGACTGTCAGTGGGGAGGCCAAGGACTGGGCAAGTGCAGGGAGCAGCAAACCCTCACCCATCCTGAGCCTCCTTTCCATAAAGGAAAGTCTGTTCTTGAGCTGGCTGAAATGCAGTTTATCAGTAACAAAATAAAGGATTTATTGACACTGAGGCTTATTTGCTCATTGCTTATTACCAGAATTAAAATTAAAATTTATAACCCCAAACAACCAGTAAAATCTCAGATCTGATTCAGGGATGAACAGGCTGCTCTCCTCTAGAAGCTTCTCCTTTTCTTGCTATTTGCATATATGTGGCTTTCTCCAAAAGAAATACATGCAGTCCCAAAGCCTGGGAGACTGCAGCTTTGGAGCATTTCCAGGAGCACCAGATGAAGCACACTGCACCTGGAAAGGCCTGCTGTGGGCAGATGGAAATCAGCAATAATCCATTTTTCCCTCCTGTAATCCCACGCCACCCATAACCCTGCCCAGAGGCCTCATTCCCTGCCTGATCTGCATTTCCAGTCCCTTTTACTCCCGTGACACAACACACTAAATGTGCTTTAAATGCAAAAGGCTACTTGAGATTCCCCAGGCTGAAGCACCGTTTTAAAGGCCAAAACTGGAGACTTTGGGGAGAGAAAACTGCAGCTCTGCCTCAGCAGAGCCACAGCAGCAATAAAAACCCTGAAAGCAGCTGGGCTGAGCACGGGGCTCTGCAGAGAGGGGACACACTGGAGAGGGAGGACAGAGAAGCTGCTGAACCCTCACTGAACACACCAAAAAGCACCAAGAGCTTTGGTTTTTTGATCCTCAAAGCATCAAGAGCTGCTCTGAGGCTGCTCTGGTCCCCTTTTCCCACCAAGTGCATCCTTTCAGCTCCAGCCATGCCTCTTCCCCCAGCCAACACACATGAGACAGGAGAGAAGGAAAAGGCAGCCTTGCCTGCAATCAGCAGAGGAAGCACAAAATTACCTGATGTGTTTTCCAGATCTTGCTGTGATGCTCTTGAAAAGAAAAGCAGTTTTTTTGCAGCAGCTACCCACCCACAACAATTTACAGCACCTGATTTGGGGGCATTAACCCGCGAACACAAAATGTGTCAGTTCTTATTATTCACTGTAAACGTGTCATCAGCATGGAAATTTGCTACTGAGGATGCTCCTGAAATTGTAAACAGCCCATTAAACAGGAGCAGTAAATACTCCCACGTGCTGTGGATCCTGGTCAGTTAAAAAGCACCAGACAGGCTTTAAACCACAAAAAATACCCCTAAACTTGGCTCCATCTAAATCCCCTTCCTGCAATCCAACCCAATGCTGCACTGCAAGAAATTGAGGGGAGGAAAGCAAGCAGGTAAACCCACTCAAGCACAGAAAATACAGGAGCAAACAGCAACAGCAGCACAACAAACACTCCTCTGACAGAGAGGGATGAAACACGGGCAGGGGATGAGCACAAATCCTTGTTCAGATCAGAGGAGCAGCTGAGCCTGCTCAGGAACACAAACAAGAACAGAAACAAGCACTGGTGGGAACTGGTGATGCTGCACTGAACACAGAACTGTGGAGAAGGCAGAAACAAGATGTGGGGTCTGGTTTATAGGGATATTTTTGCTAAGAAATATATATTATATTATATCTTATACTGATAAAAGCATCAGGTGCAGCTGGTCCCTGGAGCAGTGCAGACAGGAGATGGGCACCTGAGGAAATTCCTGAACTGGTTTTTGCAGGGCTGGAGCTGAGCTGATCCTCACAGCAATCTGCACTGCTCCCAAGGATAGAAACCACACGATTCTTTCTTTACCAAGGACCACAAAACTTCATTTACTACCCTGATTGCGTTAACCAATATGAAACAAAGTAATTTTTAATAAAGTGTGCCATGGCAGAGAAAAATTGATACAATCACAGAGCTGGTATAATAGGATTTAATTCTGCTTCAGATGTGCTAGTTTTAATAAAAAAGGATTGAGCAAATCTAAAATAAATTACACTGAAAGGTCAGGCTTATTGCTTGTACAGTTATGTTAACTCTTCCACAGACATTTTTACAGACTGTATTTATGAGACCTTTTGATTTTCAGAAGAGGTATAAAATACATCTGCAATTTTCTCATTATTTGCAGCAGTGTTTCTTCTACAAGTGTCATTTCTTGGTACTTCAATATAGATTTATTTAACAGACACCTATAAAAAACGATGAGTTATTTATCAGGTGGTTTTGTTAAATTAGCGAAACTGTAATTCCCAATGGAAACTTAAACCCAACTAGAAAAAAATCTGTTAAGGGAATGATGATTTCCATTTGTGTGCCGGTGACACTCATGATTTCTTATTCATTAATCATTCCACCAGCATATAATTTATTCAATAGAAAGCAAATCAATTACTTACTTTTATATATAGCCAAGGCCCTGATACTGAGAACTACCAAGAACAGCAGTGAATTGGGAAGAACTGCAGACACTGAATCTTATTACAAGGCTCTTATTAATATCACAGCAGCACCTCGAGACCCTGCCCAGGATCACAGCCCATCATTTATGGATGCAGAGAAACGGGAACGCTGCTCATCTCGGGTTCTGGGCTCCTTTGTTTAACCAAGAGCAACCCAGAACACAGGTACACAAACCACTGCCAGAGTCTGAGCAAGGCTGTGCTGAGCACGCCCACCCTGCTGCACTAATTGCATTAATTACATTAATTACTGGGAGGAGCCTTCCCACATTAGTGCTACCATAACCACAACCCACAGCAGAACAGGCAGTTCTGGGCCAGGAATGGCACATCCACTCCAAACCCACTCCAAACCCCACTGGTTTCACTCCAGTCCAGCAGACAATGCTGATTTACATGGGGTGTATCAATAGGGTGTTATTAGCTCCATATTAATTTTAGTTTCCTCCATTTTCTGTCCACCTCCAGACAGACTGAGCACTGCAGGAGCCTCCTGTGCAAAAACATTGATTTCTGGAGGTGAGGGGTTTGCCTGGTAAAATATTCATGGTTGGGCACTGGGACCTGACAGCCAAGAAATCCTTGCACCCCAGGCTTCCAAACAAACTTCTAAACCAAGAGCCTGACAGCCAGCATTTCAACAAAACCCTGCAGCACCCAAGAAATAAATAGACCAGCGTTTCTCTTGTGTTTCTGATTCTCCCTCAGGTTCACTACAAAGTAACTTGCAGTTCAATAAACTTTGACGTGTTTTCATGTTGCAAAAACAAAGACAAAAACTTATTTATTCACTTTTTACCTCATACATCCCAAATCAATAATTGCATCTATTGATCCATGACAAATTCAAAACTTTAATTTACATTGAGTACCATAACCTAATAGGATGGCAACAACTGAATTTGTTGAAATCGATTTTCGTTTCCAACAGAAAATCTTCAGGCCCCTAGCATAATAAGATGCAGTACACGGAGCAGTTAATTACCAGTGAGTATCACAAAAACTTGAAATTAAATTTCTTTTTGAATATTGAAAGAAAACGCTGAGTCTCCAGGGCTGACACTTAAGAAAAAGAAACTTCTTGTACTTCTTCCACATGTTCAGTCACGTAATGTTAATCAACCCGTTGTAACATAAATAAGTAAAATTATTTCAGAGATATGCATGTATAGAAGCCACAAATTAATGCTGAAAGGGTAGGGGGTTTTGGTTTGTTTTTTTTTTAACTACAACAACATAACTTTAATGGTAAATCCCTGAAGGGAAGTGCTGTTTGTGTGGGGCAGACATGGCTGCCTCCCAGCAGTCACTGAATGTGCTCCAATACAAACCCAACAGAGACCTTGCAAGAGGGCTCTGAGTGCCATTTTAGCTAGAATTCAGTTTAAATTTTTATAGAGGCTTTGAGGTTGAACACAGTGCAACTTTTGGAAGGGAAGGCCTCCTCAAATCATCTCTTACATAGCAGCTAACCAGGCAGGCAGTGTGTGTGTGTGTTTGGAAAGGAATGGCAACTCTGAGGAGACAGTGGGACTACTTTTACACAGCCCTCCTGTTAGAGGGTAGAAATGAGCTGAGACACAGATTTCGTGTTTATCACAGCATGGAAAGGGGCCTGGTTTATTCCTCTCTACACCTCAGCCATGCTGACTCCAACCATTCCCTGACCGTGGCTGCAGCAGCTCCCGCTGTGGGTGTGCAGCCTCTGACTGCTGCTTAATTCCTGCAAAACTCTGCCTGCAGCTTTTACCCAGCCAGACTGTGACTGCAGCTTCAACAGGCTCTAAAACAGCCCTAGACTGACCTCACAGCAGCGATTCTCTCCTCAGGATCCTCCTTGTTCTTCTTCATCCTCTCGCTCCCTCCGCCCTCACGGCTCCTCCGCCCTCACGGCTCCTCCTCCTCCCTCACGGCTCCTCCTCCTCCCCCCCTCACGGCTCCCCCTTTACCGCTCTCACCGTTATTGGCACAGCTGGGACTCATCAGGGTGAAGCCGCATTGCGCAATTAATTAGCACAGCTGTTAATGATCAGGGCAGGGCCGCATTGCGCAATTAATTAGCACAGCTGTTAATGATCAGGGCCAGGATCGCGCAGATTCCCTCTCCTGCAGACACAGCCCTGTCAGAAATGAAGCAATGGCAGGGTGCGCCTCAGGACTGCCCCACCACCGGCCCTGTTCACAGCGAGTGGAGCTTCTCTATCTTCACTCATTCCTCATTCCTCTTTCAGATCCAGCACCACTACCTGGGGCTGTTCACAGCGAATGGAGCTTCTCTATCTTCACATTTCCTCATTTCCCCCATTCAGATCCAACACCAGCACCTGGGGCTGTTCACAGCGAGTGGAGCTTCTCCATCCTCACATTTCCTCCTTTCAGATCCAACACCACTAACCCAGGGCTGTTCACAGCGAGTGGAGCTTCTCCATCCTCACATTTCCTCCTTTCAGATCCACCACCAGCACCAGCCCTGTTCACAGTGAGTGGAGCTTCTCCATTCTCACATTTACTCTGTTCAGACCCAACACCAGCACTTGGGGCTGTTCACAGCAAGTGGAGCTTCTCCATCTTCTCATTTCCTCCTTTTGGATCCAACACCAGCACCTGGGCTCTGAACCAGCACAAATTCGGGCACTGCAGGCAGGAGAACCAGAGAGGAGCAAAGACCAGCCAGCAGTGCCTTCACCAGCTCTGCTCCTCACCAGGCACAGGCACAGCTCCAGAGCCTTCCTAACTCCTCTGAGCAGCAAGTTACAGTGGCTTGACTTTCAATTTCCATTTCCTAGCAATAAAAATAGATCTCCATCGATCTCCAGTTAATTACACACAGATTTTCCCAGCCCAGCTCTCACCCCTGCCCAGCAGAGGCAATTTTTTCCAGGGTTCAGCCTCTCCCCATTTCAAATATTGGATGGGGAGGCTGCTGTGAGAGCAGGGCTGGCACAGGGCACTGTGCCAGGACAGCCCATCTGTTCATCTGGACAGATTTCCAAGGAGCCTCCACAGGAAAATATCCCTGGTGTCAACTGACCCAGCAGGATCTGAAAAAAGACCCAGAAGCAAAGGCTTAGTCCCAACTGAGATTGCATCTTCCTGCTCCTTCCATCCCAACACCAGCCAGGATTTAAAGCAGGTTATAATAACAATTAACAGATCCCTGTGTACCAGAATGACCAGAAAACATCAGGTTCATATGAACTTTTATTTTCATATATGTACAACTTAAGAAACAAATCCCAGATTGAAAAAGTTCAGAAGTTATCTTGAACAACACAACACTGACGTACCTTTGAGGCAGCAAGTATCACTCCTATTAAGGCTCTCATGAAAGGATGGATGCCATGCAAATGCAATTAAAGAGAACATTACATTTCAAAATATGCAAACTAAGTTCAACTTGAAGTCTTTCAGAAACAGAACATATCAAACATTATAACTATGAGCCACAAATGTATTTACAGACATGCTTGAAGCTAAGTGTGGGGACCAGACAAAATTCAGTAAAATGTAACAACTGTCAGGTTCTCTTCAGTCAGATCAGAACCACAGCTGGTGATCAATCCCCTCCAGCAGCACAAGTGCCAGTGAGAGCATCAACCTCATCATTTTGCATTAAACTGCTCCAGTACCACATTCTGAGACTGCTTCTGTCCTGAGCACACCTGGCTTGCACACTCAAAAAAAACCAAAAACAAAACTCTGACTCCTATGACCAATCTCCTGCCTGAAAGGAGCCCCACCATTATCAGATGTACCTCTCCACTCATCAGATGAAGCTCAACAAATACCAAGTCTTACAAATATAAACCCAGTGAAATAATTAATGTGGTCCCTGGACAAAAGCTACATTCCAAAATACAGAATCTAATATTTTGATTTATCTTTTGAAATGCTCAACCAATCATCACACCCACTTTGCCCCAAACCTTTAACAGACACTACAAAAAAAGCTGGAAATTCCTCATCAAACTTAGAGATACTAATCCCAGAAAACTTCAAAGACATACCAATATATTTTAAATGACATAGAAGAATATGGGCAGAGCTCAAGAACTTTATTTTATAAAGTCCTGTATTTTACAAACACAGAAGAAGGTAGCCAATGCAAAGCACAAAATACAAAGAGTAAAGAGGTTTCTTGATCTCAAAACATCTCAAAGCACTGAAGGAAGCAAACTGCACTAGAAGAAGTTTACAAGTCGTCTTCAAGGGAAGTACCATGTAAAGCACACTGCATTAATCTAGACCTGACATTATGAGGGCATGTCTGACTGCAGCAAGGTCTGAGCTAAACACCAGATCAGAGACAGAACATTAAAGTAAAACATCAGATGTCACAGCCACTGTTCCACTGATCCAGCAAAGGCAGAGACTCCGACGAGAGCAGGAACTGTGAACCTGCTTAATAAAGGCCATTCTTACAAAGTCAAAAAAATCATACATCCAACGCTTTCATCCCTTCATTAAAATAGAAATACTAGAAAGGAGCACTCCATAACATATCCCCATTGCTTCTGACTGACATGTTGAATGGAAGGTGAAAGAAGAGCTTCAGCACAGATAATTGGAGCAACAAAGATCTTTCAGCAAAGGCAGCAGAGCTGAGGAGCCTACCAACCAGAAAATGAATTATTTTGTTTGCTACTTAAACCACCAGAAGCTGTGACCTGACTGCTTCCTTCTGAGGCATAGGAAAGTTTTCATCAAGAGGCCACTCTGAGAAACACCTCACCCTGTGTTTGAGCATGTAGCCCAGCAGAAATCACTGATAAAGAAAAACAAAGTGTGTATTTCTGGGTTTCCTTCTAAACATTTCAGAGAAAATGTCATTTAATGCAGACAGCAAATAAGGATGTCAGTCTAACCAGATTTTGTTCTGTCATGCTCTTGATCCTGTCTAAGCACTCCTCTGAAAAAAAATCTGATTGATGATGAAGGCACAATTATACAAACCTTAACATTCTTACATGTAGCTATGCAAAAAAGGGAGAGAGGATAGGGAGAACAAAGGTGAAGTATATTTCTCTTCAAATAATTAAGTCAGTTTATTTTCCAACAGCTATATAAATTTAAAATATGAAACAACAATAATACAGCTATAGAATCTAGGTTTTCTTTCAAAGCAGCAGCATATAAAACATATAAAAGCTAAAACCTCAGCACAAGCTTCAAAAAACCCAGGACTGAGTGAATTTTGCCCAAGACATGAAACTCACAAAATACAGTACACAAAAATACTGGAATGCATAAGATATAAAGCTACACATTTTAGGTAAAGAAAGGCATTGTAAGGGATACAAAATTTGCAAAATTAAAGCATGGGACTTGGGGGAGAGTACCATGAATATAAAGAAGTTGGCAATTAATACACAGAAATGGAGTGAAGAAGTGGCAGCTTAGCATTCACTGGTCAGGTTCACGACTTCACTTTCTTAGCATCTTTTTTTCCAGAGTTCTCAGCAGCCAAATCTGCTTTTCTCTTCTGTGACTAAAGAGGAAAAAAAAAAAGTATAACTTTAACAAGATGGTGGCATTATAAAAAAAATAAATTTAAATACATATTCAAAAGGGAATGCGTGAGCCCAATGCATTCTAGATTTCAGTTCACCTT
The DNA here is from genome assembly GCA_013400215.1 of Cisticola juncidis. Classification (NCBI taxonomy): domain Eukaryota; kingdom Metazoa; phylum Chordata; class Aves; order Passeriformes; family Cisticolidae; genus Cisticola; species Cisticola juncidis. The sequence continues at coordinate 185,797 of VXBR01000301.1, read as the reverse complement.
CATGGGATATAATGAAAAGGCAAACATTAATCCCTGATGTAGACACTTAATTCTCCTACCCTTTTATATCCTTAAAATCATTACATTGTCTCAGTGGTGCAGGCACCACCCGTTCCATGAATTGGATGAAAAGGTCAGGACCTTGGCTTATACACAACAATATATAATTGAATTCTACCCCACTGGAAGTAAAGTAAGTGCTGCTGAACGTACTGCTGTAACTTTTGCTCCTCTTTTCTTCTTTTCAGCTCTTTCTTTCTCCTCAATTTCCATATTTTCTTTTTCTATTAGTGATATCAGAGTATTGCAGCGTCTCTGAAACTCCTAAGGAAAGAGAGCACACCAAATTTTCAAGTAAATTATACAACTTTTCTTGCTTACATAAGTTCAAAATTCTTTCATTTCAAAGCATTTCCACTTTCCTAAAATACTCAATAATACTAATCAATTAGATAAGTTCCTATTATCTGTCTTCCCCTCAGTGTAACCTTTAAAAACAAAAGGATTTACTGTCCTCCTGACAAGGAGTTTTCAGGATTCTGTCTTCCAACCTGACATCCCAAAGACTGATGTGATCTTTCATCTTGGTTAATGAAGCAAATTACTGCCTGTCAGTACAGCACATCAGATTTTGGGAAAGAGGTCCTCAAGTATATCTCTAAAGCAGAGAGAAAAGGAAGCAAAGCTCTCTTGAGCAATACTTTTCTGTGGCAAACAGACTAGGATGGGGTTTTTGGTCAAAAGACGCAGTAGAGCTGTAAATTGGCATTTTACACCATTTAAATTTAATTAAACTTATTTTATTTTATATTTATTTTATATATTAAATATTAAATATTAAAATAAATATATAAAATATTTTAAATAAATATTTATTTATTATTTTTGTTTATTTTATTATATTATTTTGCACTGTTAAAATATATATTGCACTCAGACATGGGAGCTGAGGTAAAGAATGTTGACAAGCTGCTTTATCATCATCTGGATTTTTTCCAGCATATGAGGAATGGGATTGTGTTAAACTCAGAACAAGCAACTCATCAGAAAGGAGTCAGAAATAACCTTGATCCCCTTGTCTAAGGCACTCAGATCCTCCTCTTTCCTGGGACAAATGGTTCCATAAATGCAGACATTCATAAAGTGTTCATGTTAGAATTTCCAGATGGATTAATGCTCCAAAGCATCTGCTGTGGACAGAGCAGGGACTCCAGAAGGATTTTCTGGAGAATCCCAGAATCAGCTGACAGTGAGATGTGACATGGACACAGGTTTCTTGTGAAAAAGAATCTGAGTGATAAATCCTGCACTAACCCACTGAAATTTCAGTATGGGCTGCTGAATTCCATTTTAGCACTACAAAAATACCCTTACTGAAAAAGCCCTGCACCTCCAGGGATGAGTTTTTATCCTATGTGGCCTGACACCTTTCTCTGTTGGATGGAAGGAGAGAAATGGGCTTTGTTCAGCCCTCACAGCCATAAAGACCTGGACTGCAATAAATGAGGTGGGAGCACTGGAGCGTTCCCTTCTGCAGAGATGCTGACCTGGGAGCAAAGGCAGCCCCAGCTCTGCCCTCAGGCCTGGGAATTCCTGGATTTACCAAGGAGGCATTTGTCTAATGCTGGGGAGTGTTTGCAGAAAGCTAAAAGAGAATATGCATAATTTATGACTTCAGAGAAGGGATACATGTTTCACTACTGCCATGATATTTTGCATTCTTCCTGCATGGACAGAATTTAAAAAAAAAAACCAAAACAACAAAAACCCCACCTGCGCTCAATTTAAAAAGCAAAAAAATTTTACAATCTTAGGCACTCACAGTATCTTTAAGAACTTTTTACATTTTAGGTAAACTATTTGATTTTGAAATAAGTGAAGCAGAATTTGTTTTTCGAAGAGAAATCTTCAGGAGAAGAAACAGAAATAATAAGATGGAAGATAAATGAGCTATTTACATGGAATTCAAGAGACATCTAGTGGTTAGAACAGAAAGAGCCTGCTAAGCCCTTCTCAGAATTCTGCTGCCCTTTTTATCTTGTTTCATAGGAGTTTAAATGATCACATGTGAATTTCAAGATTTTAGGAAGCCTTCTCCACTTTCACTGAGCTTATTTACTTCTCTATAAATATTTGTATTCATACTTCATTCATTATTATCATGTGATTTTCCAGCACATTTCTTTACAAGAAAAAAAAAATCACTAAACTAATGCAAAATAGAAATTCATACCTCCACAAATGTCAGGACATTAGAATACATCAGCTCTATTTCTAAACCATACAGAGCTTGATAGTTTCTAACACTTCAGAAAATGAAATCCCCATTGAAAGTGAAAGATTAAGTCAGTATTTCTCCAATNAGAAAAAACTAACTAAAGAACAGAAAAAACTAACTAAAGAACAGAAAAAAACAACTAAAGAAACCCCCCCAAAAAAACCCTAAAAAAACCCACCACCCTAAAAAAGCCTTAAAAAAAAACCTAAAGAAAAAGAATTTAAAAAAGGAGAAAAAAAAACCTTAACAAAATAGAAATTAAAATAAAACCCGATGTTCTTCTTCCCTGCTTTGTTTCCTGCCCCGTTCCCGTGGTGCAGGCACAGGCCAGCCCGGGCTGGGGCTGCACCCACCATGGCAGTCCGGGATTTGATGAACCAGTCGAAGCGGAACTGCGGCGCGTTGCGCACGCACTGCCGCAGCTCCTCGTACACGTTCTCCTTGTCGAAGCCCATCTTGTGCAGCATGCAGATCAGGAACCTGTCCTCCTCCTCCGTGTAGTTCTTCCCTTTGTTGGTGCCATACTGAATGCGCAGCTGGTGGAACGGAGCTTTGTACCTCGCAATCTGAACACAAAACAAAAAGAAACACTAAAACATACAGCGAACATCAAATGATCACTGCATGGATCACTGCTAGATGGGACACTGCTGCACAAAAATACAACTCCCATCCCCAACTCCCACCCCCAATTATTCCTTTTCTGAAGGTATTTTTTTGAAAAAGTCAGCTACAGAAAACAAAAAACCTGGAATAATTACTTTGGCATCAAGGGCTTTCTTGATACTGATCCTGCGCTGAATTCTCGCCTCTCCTCGCTCAATCTGAGCCATAATCCTCTCAATGTCCTGCAGTTCATTGCAACGTTCCCAGAAAACAGCTAAAAACACAAAACAGAACTGTTGAATATCATCTTTTCCTCTGCTCTTACAACTTCACTGTTAAGATACTCTGGCAAAAAAAAAAGAATTTAGCTTGTGATTCCATTAAATCTTAAACAGTGAGCTAATGCTCTCCAGCTTACCATGCTAGCCAAAAAATAAGCTTGCACTGACTCTTAATTCAGTATCTTTAATTGTAAAATAAATTCAACACTTTGAAGGGAGCTCCTGTGGAGCTCTTCCTTTTTAACTACAGGAAGAACATTGCAAAGTGGATTTTATGAAGGTGTTTAGTAAAATTATATCCAAGGCTGAAGGAGGAAGGAATCTCAAAAGCACTGTGTAAATACAAAGACAAAGATACTGTGTACTAAGTAAAATAGAGATACAGCATAAAGAATCACATTGGCACTATAAGGCAAATTCACCATCTCCCAACTCCATGTTGTCAGTGAGAATTAACTGTTAAATTCTGTATCTTGACTAAGGACGGCTAAAGGCAGCTGTAGGTGTAAGTTATATGCTGCAAAATCAACTTTTTTAATAGAACTTAGTCTTCTGGACACAAAAAACATGGCATAATTTAACAAAAAAAAATCTTAAATGCCTCCAAATTCTCCATCTTGTAATTCCAAAAGAACATGTAGCAAAAACCATGGTAATACTCTGGTATTAGGAAATAAACACATTTCAAACACCACAAACCTGAGTACTCAATGACCTCCTCAGGTGACTTTCCTTCCACCTCACGGGCAATGTTGTCTATATCATCACGCCCATACTTCTCATTAGCTTTAATGAACTGGTTAAAATCTCTTTTATTCCAGTTGGTAAAACCCTGTAAGCAACAAGAGATCACGAAGGTATTATCGGGTCAAAGGCAAGAACTTTGGAAAATTCTGATTTATGTAGGTGCCGTTTGCTCCTCTGCAGCCTCCCGTAATTACAGTGGCTAATGGCTTTCAGGATTTCCTAACACTTGAGCTATGCAGGGCTCATTACTGATTCATTAAAAGTCTAAAGAGTTATTTTTGGGCTCCATGAGCATTAGTAAGAGGTTTTTATCCTTTCTTTTTCTAGTTTTTGTGATACTTTTCCAAAGAAACAAGTTGTGACAGTCGCAGCAGAGGAACACAAGGTGCAGCAAAATGCAAGTGGCATCAAAAATTCTCAGAGAAGTGCAAGTACCTAAAGCAAGAACTCCTGGTTCAGACATTTACAGACCTGGGAGCACACAAACAGCTGGATAAAAGCGTGAGTGTGTCAGGAGAACATCTCCAGTCTAAAAAGATGCAATCAAATGGAAACTCTAAAGTGCTGTCAAACAGAGAATTTGTTACGTACCAAAGGAATCAATCCAAAACTGAACAAGGGAGATGCAATGCACAAAAACATCATCCAAGAAAGAGATATTACAGTTTTAAGACAGGGAAAGCAGAAAATGCCAAGAACAAACACGACAATCACATGCCTGGGCAATAATCTGTAGTGCATTGAGTTGCTTTCATCACAGAAATGTATTTACAAGGAACTCTGTCAGTTCTCCAGCTGCATAAGCTCACTCCACAGTTATCATGTTCAGAGTGAGTCTAACATACACAATACAACTATTTGTTTTTAATTATTAACAGCAGCACTGATATGCACATCAGCACCAGCTTAAATATTTCTTCTGCTATAGGTGAAATTAATAGTGAAATTGTGACCTTACAATTTTGTTCCAAGGTACACTACCCCTAATTACAGAAAGTTTTCTGAATCAAAAAATCCTGTTACTTTGAGACACATCATCCTCCTCAACAATCAGCTTTTAATAAGCCCACTCAGCAGGACAATCAGCCAAAAGGTCAAGAAACTAGTTAGTGACAGAAATTCAGTATAAAAACAACATACCTAACAACTCAGCTGGGACAAAGTGAATGGATGTGACACCTGCACAAACACCATGTGTGCTGACACAGGCTTGTCCTGATTCAACCCCTTTGTGATTTAAATAAACAACACACAAGCTTTATGCATGCACAAGAAATCCACTGATTGGATTTCTGCACGTATTGCTGGGTAGCACATCTATACAAACTGTTGCCTCAAATGTTCAAGGACTTTCAAGGAAATAAACAGTAGATGAGTAAGATTTAAACTTGTTCAAGGACAGGAAACGTCCCTCAAAGCAAAACTAATCAAAATCATCTCATCTTGTGTGCTTTCTTCTTTCAATGACATCAGCATCCTGTGTGTATTTACCAGTTCATATATTCCATATTAGCTAAAACCATATGATGAAATACCTCAGCTGATTTTATTTTACCTGTGTTAGAAGCTTTTCTTTCTCTTCACTTTCCTCAGTGTTCAGAGGCATGGACTCATCTATCTTCTTCTGTTCCTCCTTTTGTACCTGAGCTGCATTTGGGAGGTCAGGATTCCTGGGCACCTAAAATCAGAGGTATCACAAAGCAGTGGTGCAGCAATGTTACTTCAAAGATTGCATTTTAAAAACACTAATCTGTGTTTTTAAATCTGTAACTACAGGTTACCAGATGTGTTCCACCTAGATTCAGATCTTATTGTTCAACCCCTCCTCCCAAATTAGGACTGGATTTAAGTTTAACTTGGTTTTGCCCTGAACCCAGCACTCCTGCACACAATCACAGGCCACTGATTTCAGTGGTACTTTTCAATAGTGAAATCTTTCCTTTTTCTGCTCTATTTTATTGTTAGGAATCCACCACAAAACACAAAGCTGCACAGATATGGAATTTTTAGTGAAGGAAAGAATGGCAGATTATTTTTCTGCTCCTCAGTTGAAACAGAAGAATAGAGGCTTTAAGCTATTTCTTTCACAATAACTTAACAAATCAATGTTGCCACAAGTTTACAAAAAGGAATACAAATACATTTCACCGAGTTGAAAAGAAAAAATATGCATTACCTTATATCCTATAGTTTTACGGTAATACAGAATTTCTTTTTCCAGAAGTTCAAATAACCGTGGTGGGAAAAACTGAAAATCCTGAATATTTGGCTGTTTGGGAGGTCGTGGAGCCTTCAAAAATAAACAGATACATCAACATTATAGAAGCTTCACTTTTCTGCAAGTAAACTACCATAATTCAGCAGCAGTGGCAATCTGTGTAATTTGTACATTTGTAATTGTAAATTTGTAAATACACAGGGGAGAGCAGGGGATGCAGCATGGGAGAGGAGGAGGTAAAGAACAGAAAACCCTTCTGTACTTGCCAAGCTCTCACCTTTGGGACTTTGGGTTCACTGACTCGCAGGGCTTCTCTGAAATAAGCATCCACTGCATAATTGGCCTTGCGTTCCCTTTTGGGAGGCTCAATCCATTCCATCATGCTCAGCTACACACAGGAGAGAATGAAAAGACACTCAGGTAACTGCTGGCCTCCCTGAAGTCACAGGAATAATGACTAATGTGGCACTGCAAGACAGGAATGGATTTTGGCACAGAAATCTAATGATTATGCTCAATAATTTGGATACTACAAATTAAGAGCTCAAAAATAAGCTAGAAATTATAGCTGATTATGACAAGTATTTAAGTACTTAAAATTAACTTGTGGCTTTTATGCTTGCATCTCTAAACTGAGGTCTTAAATGCTAAAAAATTACCTTTTGTTTTTCTCTGTAATCTTCACCTTCAAAGTTGTACAAGCTCATCTCTGTGTCCATGGTGAAATTTCGTAGGGAGCTCTCTCCCATTTTCTGCAATCGTTCATTCATTTCAGCTGTCTAAAAAGAGAGGAGGATACTCTTAGGCTCACTCAGGCTATTTCATCTCTTCTGAAAGAACAGCTTTCATCATTGCTACAACATTCTCAACATCCTCTTCTGATTTCAACTTTTACTTATATTTTCTTCTAAAGAGAGATACCCATTGTCCTTTTCAATTTAGAGTAATTTGGCTTCAAGACTCTCCAATAAACTACATTTATTATGCTGGGATGTATTCCTACAACTGTAGAAATTAACTTTAAAATTAAAACCAAATTGATGCCCATCTTCTTAGAGCTGAAATGGCAAGTCATTTTTTTATAGGGCTATCTATTACCTAATGAAATTCCATAAAGACTTTGTGTCTATCAGAATTGTTAGCATTAAATATACATTTTCCTAAAAAAAAAAACAAAACCACAAAATAAACACCTCATTCGGGGGGCGTGACATCACCTCATTAGGGGCGTGGCCAGCACTAACCTTGAAGATAATTACAATCCCTAATTCTACTTCTCCAAAACTCTCACAATATTTAAAATCTGCACAAATAGTGAAGTAATAGTGATTATTATCATAGCGATTATCACTATTATGTCAGTAGTGATTATTAACGTAATCAGATTTAATTCATTTTGTGCCTCTGTGGTGTGAATCCCGTGTCAGAAGGTCTCTGACCTTCTTTTCACCTCTTTCCAGGATGGTGCTGATGTCCTCCTCGGTCAGCTCGCTGTCCTTGGAGGCGAACACGTGCGTGGCCCCGTGCCGGATCATCTGCAGCATCTCATCCTTGGCCAGTTTGTTGGACTGCTGGTCTATCAGCCTCCCTGCAGCCACCAGGAACGGTTCAAAGTTAGACATGGGAGAGAGAACAGGAGGTTTTTACTTCACTGACACAACAAGAAAGGAGAAAACAGAACAACCATACAGAAAAAATACATTTTGCTTGAGATGAGAATAAATAAAAGTCAAGAATTTTGGGGAAAATGACTCAAGCTATAACAAAAACTGTTTCACATTAAGATAATCCAAATTTTACATTTAAGATCTTATTCTTACAAAGTCAGCTGAACTTTCAAGATCATAATTTTATCTCAAGATGAAAAATTACAAAATATTCTGTAATAACCACTAAGAAGTGCTTGACATTTTCAACATGCACATCACTAATTTGACCCAATTTTCTAAGTATTTTCCCCAAAATTTTAATTTCTGGCCAAAAATTTCACTAATGCTAACTCTTCTCATGCTATCAAAATTTCAACCATCATCCTTTCAGTAGCCCACACTTTAGTGAACACAAACAACCCTAAAAACTCAGCTTGAATATCTTGGTTTTGACCAACTAGTTCTCTAAGTGCTTCTAAACAAAAGTTTAGAGGTGTTTCAAAACACAGAGGTGTTTTATTGTTCAGGTAACTCTTATATGGTAAGAAGCATATGCATATCATTATTTCAACTGCCACAGAACATATCTGATTCTCTTTTTAACATACCACAAAACTAAGTGACATCTATTCAGCTGTAGTTCACTTTCCTCATTTAGACTCACTCTAAGTCTATGTCTACATTAATTAAGAAAATAATTTGAAAATAATTCAGCTGAACAAGTGAAAACCTTGGACATCAGTTTGATTTAGCAAGCTGCTATTATACACTTATTTTTTTATTATTTTGATTATATATTCTATTATATATAATATAATTTTTAATATATATATAATAATAATAATTATACACATATCCTCTACATGCTATAGTCCTGCTTTCTCTAAGGCTGTACATTTGCACAGCCATTTCCCCACTCTTTAAGGGAGTGAACAATCCCTTTGCAGACAGACACACAGCAGTTATACCTTGCTGTATAACGATGGAGTCCAGCCTCAGCTTTATCTCGGCTCTCTCCACAATCCTCTCTTCCACGGTGTTGTCCGTGATCAGCCGGAACACCCGCACCGGCTTCTTCTGACCAATGCGATGCGCACGGTCCTGCAAACACAAACCAGGGAGTGTTACAGGAACTCACAGCAATGGACACAGCCAGCCTGCACAAACAGCTTCAAACCAGCAATGAACTGTTGGTTCCTGGCCCAGTCAAGAGCACAGATCACTGTAAAAGCAGTGTTCTAACATGGACTTATACCTGGCTGTTGTTACACTTTAGAGTCATTCCAAAGCAATAAATTGATCTCCTTTTTTGTGAGTGAATATAACTGAATGTCTGTGCAGAGTGGAGCTGGAAGTGGGCATACAACAGGACACACATGCACACACTTGCAAATAAACTCTCAAATTTCAAATGAACTCTCTCACTTGACACAGGCACTGATACTCTGCATTCCTGGCTGGAGCACATCAATTCCACGTGCAGAGCTCCTGCAGCCACAGCTCCAACACTCTGCTCGTCCCAAGCCAGCAAATTAGGTTTATGACTGACACACTGCATTCATTTCTAATAAAACTTGTGTTTACCCTCTCTGGAAGAGATGTCCTTTTAAATAAAAAAAAGTTCAACGGCTGTCCTTCAAGCTGTGGGTACCAGGATTTTAAACATGAGATGTTACATCTTTTATTCTCCTGCATAATATTAATTTCTTCCTGAAAACCCTACTGGAGTTCACAAACCACACTTCCCAAATGAGAGGGATACAAGGCTGCATGCTTTTAATTATGTTATTATTCTGGAAATAGTCCTCTGTTATTCACTTACTGTTCTCTTCTGAAAAGACAGAATTAAGGGTAATTCTCTACTTCTAGTAACAATATCGATACATTATTTTGATAGAAATAATTTCTACTTATGAATATTATTAAGACAAATATTTATGGACAAAAAATCTACAATTTCCTCCACAAATTCTGTTTATGCCCTTTTATTCAATTCCTTTGTTTCTTGGTATTGTCTTGTGTATACAAAAAGTAAAGAAAAATAAAAATCCAAGTTCTGAAAACAGTTACACAAAATAGAACATTGACAACTTAAGCCAAAAAGTGTATATTAAGGAGTTAACTCACCATGGCTTGCAGATCTACTTGAGGGTTCCAATCTGAATCATAGAGAATAACCACATCAGCAGTTGCCAAATTAATTCCAAGACCCCCAGCTCTGGTACTCAGCATGAAAATGAATTTACTGCTGTTGGGAGCATTAAATGTGTCAATTGCTTCCTGAAAGGAAAAAAAAAA
>VXBR01000301.1:155684-175692 GCA_013400215.1 Cisticola juncidis | reverse complement strand
AAAAAAAAAAAAAAAGAGGTGTCATTAAGGTATCAGATCTTTCAAACAAGTTTCCAGTATGTTGGTGGCTTTCCAATTAAATTTCTTTTAAATTCACACAATTTTGGTGTAAGAAGAATTTTATTGAAGTAAGAAACTGTATGTCTGGATATACAGTGAGAAAAAAGGTGAGAAAATCTGTACTGGCTCCACAATATACTGCATTTTTCATTTAGCTGAGGATCAAATGAAACATACTGTGGACTTCAGTTAAGAAAAAAAACCCTTAGCAACCTTTTAAATCTGTAGCATTTCTGCTTTACACTATGATGTGGCTACACACATGTAAATAAGACATTATTTAACCTAAATAATACCTTATTAACCTAAAGCAAAGGCTTTTCTTGTCTGCACAGAGCTTCCCCACCTCTCTCTCCTCGTGTGGTGTCTGCCCATCCAGCCTGCAGTACTCATAACCACGCCACATGCAATAATCTTCCAAAATATCCAGCAGGCGAGTCATCTGGCTGAACAGCAGAACTCTGGAGCCTGCCAGAACACAGGAGATTTGGACATGAATTTCATGTTTCCACACTGCTCTTATTCTAATTATATACTATATTAAAAATTATAATAAATAAATTATTATTATTTATTGTTTCCACACAGCTACTACAGAGCATGATTGACAATTCTTGTGAAATATTCTGTACTATGTCTAACTTAAATAAAGTCTTTCTTCTGAAGTTACTTTTCTGGTAGTGATTTAATCAAGAATATTATTTGATAAATTGATAAATTGGATAATACAGGAGAAATTACACAATCAAAGAAACAGAACACTTCATGCCATTGTAAGGAAATTGGTGGTGGTTGATGATGATAGATGAAATCATTGTATCCTCAGAAATTTTCTTACAGAAAAAAAGGGAGGCTCTGCTCTTCTTTTCTTTTCCATATATTTAGTCTTACTCATCATTCCTGTAAGATTTCATTCCCTTCATGAGTTAAAACCTACAGAAAATTCATTTTCAACAGAAACCTCACAGAACTCGATGAGCACACTCACTGCAGGAAAGGCTGAACCCGTGCTATTTTTGAAAAACACTTTAACTTGAACAAGGAGCATTCAGGTCCCTGCTGCCCACGAGCAGCACTCACCCTGCTCCCTGAGCTTGGCCAGCAGCTTGTCCAGCACCAGCATCTTCCCGCTGTTGGTGATCAGGTGGGTGTCAGTGGTGTAGGGAGGGCCGGGCTCAGCCCCATCAAACAGGTAGGGGTGGTTGCAGCACTTCCTCAGCTGCATCAGGATGTTCAGCAGGCGCATCTTGTCCATCTTGCCGGCCGAGTTCAGGATATCGATGTCCTTCATCAGGATCCGGGTGTACCTGAGGGGTTCAGGGCAGTTCTGAACAATTTCCAGCTTTTATTTCAATGAATGGAACCCTGCAATCTCCCAATTCTCATTTCTGGATAGTGCCTTTGTTTCTATAACAGTGAATTATAATATTATAATATTATAATATTGTAAGGAAACTTGGCAAAAACATCTGACTGACAATAAGGATTTCTAAATTCATACCTAAATATGAAAGGGACTCTGCGAGCAACAATGTCATTCACTGGATTATTTTACACTTCCATTTTAGTAGTACAGAGTGGATTAAAAGTATCACTTATTTGACAGAAACTGCTACACTGACCTGGCTCCTTGTCTCACATCTCTTCTGGATATGCAGCTCGTCAAAGTCTTATTTTAATTTCAGGTAAAACTTTTTGGTGCATACATACTTGGATTAAAGGAGGAAGCTTAGGAGGCATTTGTTCTTCCAAACAAACTTAAGGAAGGAAAAATTTTTTTTTCTTCCTCCCAGCTCTTTTCATTACCCTTCCTGAGCTCTCCTGTGCATTTTTTACAAAAGCCCTAAGACAGCAATAAATAAGTTTCCCTGACTGTCTCAACTGTCTCAACAATGCAAAACTAATAAGGTTAAAACATATCAGTGTGTAGAGCTATAGTGTTTATCAGAAAATAATCTTATTTCCATGTAAATAACTCACCATTCTCTCTGCATTTTGCTGAGCCCAAGATAAATTTTTACTTCCTTCTTTGGAGGCAAACTCTTCTCTACTTCACCTTTTATGCGACGTAAGAGAAACGGCTTCAAAACCTACAAAAGTTCAGATGTTTTACACAGATAAATGTATAAAATTGACTGCCACAAACACAAAATTAACAGACTCAATTATCTGAAATTTATTCAAAATTAATCAGTATCTATTGCTGTCATGGTGACTTCATGAGAAAAATTCTGCTAAATTCTGCAAAGCAAAGCTGTCCAGCATTGAGTAAACTCTTATAAATAAATATGTGTATCCCGATATAAGGATTGCCATAATCATCCTAGTTGTTATCTTAAGAAGGGGCCAAACCTGCAAGTTTATAAAATTTAATCCTTTTTAACATAAGCCCTGTTTCATTTCCACTAGCAGGGACAAAACACGCTAACATTTCAAATATAAGCAATGCATGCTGGAGTTTCTCTGACCTCTTTTGCTACTGCAAAAAAGTCTCATCTCATGCACAGAGTTAAAGGCAGGCAAAGTTAATGCCTTTATTCAGCCAGGCTTGATGTGCATCAGTGCACTATTCACAATAATAAATGGCTTCAAAAAGATCTCAAAATTCTTCATTTTCATATTTTATGTTCAGATTTCGTCTGCTTCAAACAGTAACACACAAAAAGTGGCACCTCTGATAGGAAACTCCAATGCTTAATTCATGAAAATTCTGCAAGGCATTCCTGTAACTAAATATCTTCATGTTCTTCTTTTCAACTTTGAGATGAAGGGGAAAATAATCTGGTTTTCTTTTTTACAGCATGCATGCTAATGATGATGTGTGATTACACCTTTAATTACTTACAGCATGAAGTCTTTCAACAAGTTTCTGATCACCGAGGCAATTTTTAGTGTCAAACCATGAGTCAAAATCCTGCAGTGAGAAACAGCACAATTGGCATGAACAGTTTATCATCTGTACTTTAACAGACACATATTGAGACATAACAGACACAGCTGACAGTGGCATAAATCTTGAGACAAATGACTTGTGTGGAAAAAAAAAAAAAATCAGTCTGCATTTCTGTGCTATCTCTCTGGTATGTTGTAACATTTTGAGTGCATCAGTCTGCAGCCAAAATACCATTAAATACTAATAATTTACAACAACTTCCCATGCTCATCACTGCAGCATCCAAGTGCTTCCTTTCAGTGCTTATGTGATGCAAGAAATTTAAAAAACCCAACTTGAATCATTAAGAAAATTAGATGGATAGCACAGCAAAAATAACATAAGCAAGTAATACAAGCACAAAGAACATTAACAGTGAAAGAGAAGAAAGACTACTTGAGTTCTAAATTTAAAGAAAAAAAGATTTGTGCCTATTTGGATGCTACATATTTTTATGAATCAAGAAATATTTCATTGCTATCTCAGATTTTGCATAATTCTTGAGCTATTTAAAGTATTGTATTTGCTATTCATGGTCTGAGGCCTCATCCACACAGCAGAATGCACTGTTTTAACCAGGTGGAATAAAAGGAGTATTCAGTAAGGCACAGAGCTTTCCCTGAACCTGGGTCAAGCACAATGTCCATCTCTTTCCAGGCTGGTCATTCTTCTCTGACAGCAGCCTGGGAATCAATACAACAACTCTGTACCTTCAATCATCAACTTACATCTGCAGAGTTGAAGACATCAGGTAAAAGGAAATTGAGTAATGCCCACAGCTCGTGGAGGTTATTCTGTAAAGGAGTTCCTGTAAGCAGCAATCGATTTGTTGTCTTGAACTCACGAACAATCTCTGACAGCTGCAAACACAACACAGTTATCAACACATCTGCACTAGAGCACAGTGAATCAGCTTCTGAAACCTGAAACAACATCAATTAAACTCAGAGACAGTGAGCTGCTATGAAATTCATGGTTACCACCCAATAATTCTTGCTTCTATTTTAAAAAAACACCACATCTAACACTTAAAATCTGCTCCGTACCATGCAATCTTCTTGTATCAAACAATTTCAAATTTACCTTAGACTTCTCATTCTTTATTCTGTGGGCTTCATCAATTACCAGGTACCTCCAGTTAAATTTCTTGAAGACTGATTTCTCTTTAATTACCATTTCATACGATGTAACACAAACATCCCATTCACCAGGCATCATAACATCACGGATAAATGCAGCCTGAAGCAGAAGGACTGGATTAATAAACATTTATAAATATGAGGAATTTTTATGGCATTCAGGGAAAGCCCTCTACCACCATCACTGATGCACTAAACTAGCATACAAAAGACTCTGAAAAAGTGAGTGCAACAAAGAAAAATGAGTACACACTGTCACATTACAAATATGGATGAGAGATGAATAGGTGCAAAAATCCAAGAGAAAGACAACAGAAAAACAGACAACCCAAAGAGCTGTACTTTGATTCCAGTCTGTTATTTCAGCTACTGATTTTCAGTTTTTCCTCATAGTCACAAGCATAACATTTTGCATTTTCAACACTAATGTAGTTAAAGATGACTAAAATATACTGTAATTAAGGAGAATTCCATGTACCCAACTCATTTTTTGCCAAATAACTTGTAGATTCCTCAAATGTAGAACACTTACCCTGGCATCTTTATCTCCAATGAGGCAAACAGCCCGTAAGGACGGAACCCAGCGCTTGAACTCGTTCATCCAGTTGTGCAGAGTTGATTTTGGGACCAGGACCATGTGTGGCCCAGGAATGTTCCTGTAATGCTTCAGGTAGCCCAGTAAAGCTATGGTCTGCAGGGTCTTACCAAGCCCCTGCACGGACAGAGGGGGAAAGAAACTTGCTGAAGTGAAATACCATAAAGAAATACTTTCAAACCATCTTCTTACTATATAACTCTGCCATTTGTTTAAAGCAAACTACATAAATGCAATAGAATTTCTTTCATTACAATTTCAGGTTTGAAAAATAAGTCTGCTGTAGAACAAAACATGCTACTGCACATACATGAAATACTGTAAACACTTCAATGTTGTATTTTGCTCAATAATTATCACAAAAAAACCGTAAGATTACTGCTTACCATTTCATCTGCCAGAATGCCATTAACTCCATTTTCATACAATGAGATCATCCAGTTCAGACCTCGAACCTGATAATCTCTGAGTGTTCCTCCTTTCACATCTGTAAAAGTGAGATTCCTCTAAGTACAAAAACACTAATTCTAAGCAGAAAATCTTCACTGCAATCTGCTCAGATCTTGATTACATCCAATCACAGAATTGTTAATTAACACCACACTCACACGAGGGGGACTCCTCAAAGCGAATGCACACGTTGGACGTTTTCCGACTCTCGGACAGGAGCTCCTCATCCTCCTCCTGCTCCGTGCGCCTGTGGCGGTACCTGAGGGGAGAACCAACCCTGGGGCGTGAACAAAACCCCTTCAAAATATTGGGGTGTGCACAAAACCCCTTCCAAACACCCCGGGGTGGGCACAAAACCCCTTCCAAACCCTGGTACACATCCAAAGATGAGTGACAACAGCAGCAACCACTGACCCACAGTGTGAATATTCCAGTATCCTGACCAAACTCTCATCCTGATCATACCTCATTCCTCAGGAGTCATTCCAGCTTTAATTAGCAAGGCTGATATGGAGCCCTCTCTTTCAGAGCCACAACTATAATTTGACAATGTTGTGAGTTCTCTGAGGCACTTTTTACTTAGCAGCACAGAAATACAAGGCACATCAGTGGTGGCCTTAGACTCAACTACCTGATCATTACAAAGCTTGGAAATCACATATTCAAAATTTTAAAAAATTAAAATAGAATGCCATTTTGCAAACATTCAAAAAAACAGTTGTTTGTCAAGACCTCTCAGAGGCACTACAGGCAAGCTCTGCTCCAAAGTCACCCTACAACACAGACCAAAGCACTTTACATGGCCAAAATCAACTTGCTTTAAAAGTGCATTTCTGATCCAAGGTCACACCTACCAAGGTTGATGGAGCAGATGATGCTTTCAAACCAACCAGCTTTTAAAGAAATTAATACACCACTAATAGGAAACTGTCTGGATTTACTGAAAGTATGATTTCTATGTACAACCTCTAAACAGATTACGTTAAAAAGTCTACCATGTTTGGGTGAACATGTGAGAAGTCAGAAATAAAAATAAAACATACTCCCCAGCTGAAATCAAACTTTGTTTCTCATCTTTCTTCATCCGTGG
This sequence comes from Cisticola juncidis, assembly GCA_013400215.1. Taxonomy (NCBI): domain Eukaryota; kingdom Metazoa; phylum Chordata; class Aves; order Passeriformes; family Cisticolidae; genus Cisticola; species Cisticola juncidis. The sequence continues at coordinate 169,426 of VXBR01000301.1, read as the reverse complement.
CCGCCCCAGCTTGACTTTCAGTGGAGATGTTGGTGATTTTTGTGCTGCAGGTTGAATAAAATGTGCAAAAAGTTCTGTCTGCTTCAGGAGGAATTCAAACCTTTTTGCTCGATCTGCTTTCTAGTTTCCAAAGTAGAGAAGAGAATGAAAAAAGAAGAAGAAAAATAGGTAACTTTTCTTCATAAAAACGCATTTTTGTTAAGGAACACAATTCAAACACTCATGAGAGCAACTTTTATGAGGAAAGACTGACAAGACCATCTGTTAGACAACTCAGAGTTGCTCCTACATCAGGAAACAGAGCTGGAGCTGCTTCATGGCACACCAGCAGTGGTGAAGGGATGCTTTCATCTTTGCCTACAGAAGATAAAGTCAGAACTAAAGTAATGACTTAAATTTAAAGTAAGGGATGAAACCCTAACCTTGCTCATCAGTCACAGAACTCAGATCAGCCTCAAGGCTATCAGGATTTAATCAGACAGCAATGCAGTAGCTTTGCTTTCAGAACTATTTCTTTAGTAATGGATGAAGTGCTTTCACTCAGGTTTGTGAATTTTGCTGTCAGATTTCCAATTCCAAGCATTCCAATTTTGCCATCCCAATGGAACGTGCAGTTCACTATGTCACACCACAAAACATGGCCTTCCTTATAGTTAGAAAATAACATTACATCATTTTTGATATGATACCATGCAAATTCTATCTGAGGGAATACAATTGTTATCAGTTCCTCTATAGAAATCTAAGCACTGTGTAACTCTGTACCATGTAATGCAATCTCCATGGGATCCCATATCATGATCTAGAAGTGAAGCTGCAGTTCAGCATCACAACCTTTCCAAGACACACCAGACCCACAGAAAGCCTCCCCAGGCTTTCTCCCACACAAGCAGAATCACCAACCCAGGGGCAGCGAGGCTGATCTGGGTGCAACGCAGGATCCGGGCACACGAGGGCCCTGCCTTCCTTTGAACACCTCTGCTGAGACCTCCCGGGGAAAAAGAAATTGCTGCTTTCCCCCTTGCTTAACTGCTGGACCATCTCTCTAAACCTGACAACCGAATAAAATGTAAATAACAAGTAAACCTTTATGAAAAAGAAATACTAGAAGGGGGAAGTAGAGACATTGATGTTTATCATCATCAGTATAAACACAATTCCATTCAGAGCATTCACAGTTAAATAATACATGATTATTTGGCACAACAATCATTGTTGGTAAGGACCTATATTGAATGACACAACATAATTTCTGCCTGCAATATTATCACCTTAGCATAAGCAGTATGTTTTTGATAAAACGGTAAAGGTCTAGCTCAGAACTGCACAACTGATAAAAGGTAGATTTTTTTTGATACCTAATCCCTTTGCCTCTCAGGACAACTGAACTAACACTGTAATTTAGGACAGCCACAGACAGATTCTGTTCTGCATTGTTATGGCATGCATATTATGGGCCATTTAAATATTTAAAACCTTAATGGTTTTATATGAGAAACTGCCAGCTTCAGTATTTCAGTTAAGTAAGAAGAAGCTTAAGGATGCCTCTGGCATGACCCAAGGAGTCATCAAATAAAACTGGCAGAGAAAAACTCAAAACAAAATGGGAAGAGTTCAAAATATAAAACATCATTGAATAGTAACTTCTTACCACAGATAGGTGTGAATAACAATAAAAGAAACCACAAAGCTAAAAATCCACTGACAACTACTGAGGATAAAAACCCACAGGGGTACAACTCAAAAAATCACACAGACAATTTGGGAGAATGGGACAGTATTTAAGAGAACTACCACTACCTGACCTGTTAATTACTGAGAAACATGACATGGGCCTAGTCATCTAAATGAAATTGTGATCTATTTTTCTTTTCTGACACATCCAGGCTGCAGTAACTCCTTGTAACTGCTGATCCTGTTCCAACAACCAAGTGCCATAAAAAGCTGCAGTGTGTTTTGGATGAAAGCACTTACCATCTTCTCTTCATATTCTGGGTCAACTTCTTTTTCAGGTCTAGCTGCCTTTGGAGGAGGTTTGAGCTGAAATGGGGGATCATTTTTCTGGAATTCAAAAGTTAAACACTTTATAAATACCAGTTTATTTACTTTTTTAGGAAAATGAATCAAATTGAACAAACCTACAAACAGCAAGACAACTGTGCTACTTTTTAAAAATAATTCATTCAGAATGAAATGAGTGCATTAATCATATAATTTCACCCAAAGCAAAGCTTCATGTCCACGATGAAACTAAAAATCCTCACACTTATCTCTGCAAAGAAATTACTGAAAGAGCACGAAGTTTAATCTGAACAACTGGGAACAAGAACTGCTGCTGCTTTAGTTGACTTTACTTTTGTAACTTGTGCTACTGAAACTCTGACCAGATGCACAAAGAATAATGACAACTCCTTCTGTGTTTAACTCACATATGCAAGGTGGAAATACATTGCCAAATAGCCAGTGAGATAGTTTTGGTAGTACAACAAAGAGTATTTATAAATAAAACACTGAGAGGGGAGCAGAGCACAACAGGTTGCATGACTGTTATGCAGATGCTGTAACTGCACAGTTGACATGCATAAAATCTTGCGGAGCAAGTTGCATACAAAGGAGAAACAGCCCTTAAACATTTTTCCTTGAGCAACCAAGCAAAGTTCAGGATTACACTGCACTGTGTCCAATAACTGTTTGTACACATAACAAAACAAAGCTTCAAACACTCTTTACAGGCAAAACGGACTGTCAGTAACTGGGAGAAAAAAATCTGAATGCACTGTTATCACAATTTCCTCCAGCATCATAAATATACAATGTACGGTCCTCATTCCTACTAAGTTTTTTCTCAGATTCATCCTTGGGGTTACAATCCTGTTCTGTTTCCAAGGATACCTGAACACGTCACTTTCTCCATGCCTGGTGCCTTTCTCAAAAACCCAAGGAGCGGCGGCTGGCGGCCCTAGGCGTTCTCAGGGGTGCACCAGGGCACGGCGGGGCAGGGGCGGGCCTGCCCTCCGCCAGCCCCCGGCTCCCCGGGCAGGGGGAGGCCTGACCTCCGCCAGCCCCCGGCTCCCCGGGCAGGGGGAGGCCTGACCTCCGCCAGCCCCCGGCTCCCCGGGCAGGGGGAGGCCTGACCTCCGCCAGCCCCCGGCTCCCCGGGCAGGGGGAGGCCTGACCTCCGCCAGCCCCCGGCTCCCCGGGCAGGGGGAGGCCTGACCTCCGCCAGCCCCCGGCTCCCCGGGCAGGGGGAGGCCTGACCTCCGCCAGCCCCCGGCTCCCCGGGCAGGGGGAGGCCTGACCTCCGCCAGCCCCCGGCTCCCCGGGCAGGGGGAGGCCTGACCTCCGCCAGCCCCCGGCTCCCCGGGCAGGGGGAGGCCTGACCTCCGCCAGCCCCCGGCTCCCCGGGCAGGGGGAGGCCTGACCTCCGCCAGCCCCCGGCTCCCCGGGCAGGGGGAGGCCTGACCTCCGCCAGCCCCCGGCTCCCCGGGCAGGGGGAGGCCTGACCTCCGCCAGCCCCCGGCTCCCCNGCCGGGCTCGGCCAGCGGATCCCGCCCGGCCCGGGCCGGGCTGAGGGAGCGCCGGGCTCGGCCAGCGGATCCCGCCCGGCACGGGCAGCGGATCCCGCCCGGCCCGGTCCGGATGGTCCCGTTCTCCCGAGTTACACCGCAGCTGTGAGGGAGAGCGCGGCCAGGGCCGCTGCAGAACGCCACAGACTGGTCTGGGGTCGAATGGACCTTGAAGAGCATCTTGTTCCACCCCGCTGCCGTGGGCAGGAACACTACACGATCCCAGGTTGTGGAAGTCGAGACAGACACTGCGCTGAGAGCGCTTCTTTAAAGTCTTCAGGGGGCTCCAGGCATCAGCTCCTTGTTATCCAGGAGTCTCGTACCTTTTTAGCAATCTTACGGGCAGCTCCACACAGCAGCAGCTCTTTCTCTGGAGAGTTCTCTCCTGTTGCAGCTCGCTCCTACGGTCGCCTAACGCTGTCATGTCCCTCACTGGGGCTTTCCTTATCTGCCCCTTCCTCCTCGCAGCCCGGCCGGCAGACTCCGGCCGAGCCCCGTCCCAGCTAACGCGCTCTTTATCACACCCATAGCTGGCAGGGCAAGGCTGTTCCCACTGATGATTAACACAGCTGCAGTGGATCAGCGGTAGGAATGCCTTTAGCGTTATCTCCATCTATCTTCCCACACCAGCTTGCTCCAAGCTCCATCCAGCCTTGCCTTGGACATTGCCAGGGGCAGCCACAGCTTCTCTGGGAAACCTGTGCCAGTGCCTCACCACCCTCACAATAAAGAATTTCTTACATAATAAATACAAATCTCTCCTGTTGGTGTAAAACCGTTCTTCCTTGTCCTGTCTGCCCATGTAAGAAGTTGCTTGCCCTCCTTCAATGAGCCCCCTCAGAACTGAAAGGCTGCAAGATCTCCCCAGGCTGAGCAGCCCCGTGTCCGCCTTCCCCCACAGCAGAGGCGCTCCAGCCTACAGGCCTCCTCCAGACCTCCTCTGGAATCACACACGAGTTCCTTTGACAGCACACACTAACCAGCAAAGGAACACCTCTACTGAGATCTCCTGGGAAAAAAGGAAATTACTGCTTTTCCACCCATTGCATTGCACCGTTGCACCCGGTCCAGCACCACCGATGCTGGACCATCTCTCTAGATAACCTGACAACCGAATAAAATGTGAGTATCAAGTGAAAGCTTTATGAAAAATTCTAGAAGGGGAAGTAGAGACACTGATGTTTATGATCACCAGTATAATAAACACAAGTGTTGGCACTCCAGCATGTCCATGCCGTGCTGAGAGCCCCACGGCCGGGTGGGGGTCTCAGCAGAGCAGGGCACAGGGGCAGGACCCCGTCCCTCGACCTGCCGCCCTCAATGCTTTGGATTCAGCCCAGCAGTTCCAAACCCTGCTGCAAATTGTGTGTTTTCCTAAACTGCCCCTTGTGGGGCAGAGAGAAAATCATCATTGACATCTGCAGGGCTAAGAGGTACCAGTGGAGCTCACAAAGCAAAAATAGCTTAGAGGATTTTTTTTCCCTGAGTGATTTTAAATTCAGCAGTGTTTGCTCATTTCTTTTGAAATTTGCTATAATGAAGCCACTCAGTTTAGTTACTGGCAATGCACATATTTCATGGACACAATGTCCATGCAAGACATTCAGATTTTCAGCTGCTGAGCTGTAACTTTGCTCATACTGCTAAAGAATCCCAAAACAGTCATTGGGCTGGAAGACTTGAAAAAACACAGCCCCAAATCAACCACGTTACAGATTACTGACAGAGGCAGTGTCATGAGCATTTTGTCCAGTGGCAGCAATGAAACCTTAGCCCAGGGGGCAGAATGAGCAAAAAACACTACTTCAGTCCAGTAAAAAGCTCAGTAGCTATCATCAAAATCTTTTTGCATAACCCAGCAGCTAAGCCGAGCAAATGGGTTATTGCAGATCTCATACACTGCATTTAGAAAAACTTCTGAGACCTCTTTTCCATCTATACATTGGCTCCAGTGCAGTGCCAGTAACATATGTCTGAACTGTTTCCATTACTCTGAAATTCAGCATCTAAATTATGGAAGATTTAAGCCCCAAACTCCCCTTTTTCATGCTGTGAAACAGCTGCAAAGCAGTAACAGTGCTGTTCCAAATTACTTAGCACCTTCTGTGTATTGTCCACAAAAAAGCAAGGCCACAGCATCCGCAGTAGCCCTTCCACGTGATTCATGTTTAAAAGCTTTGGGAAGCACATTTTTCTCAGAGCAATAGAGAAGAGTGATGTGACTGGTTTTGAAAGAGTGCTCCAAATAGCTTTTCCAAGCAGTGCTCTGCAGAAAATGAAGCTTACCGTTAGCTCTGAGAAAGTCTCTAAGTGGGAAAATTCCAGTCCCTGACGTGGTTGTTCGTAACCTTTAGAGCAAATAGCGCACTAACCACTTTTAATATCTGACTTTCCTTCTCCACTCGCAAATGCCTGAAGCTTCTGTTTATGCAGAACACTCTCAAGTGTTTGTCACAGCTTGTTTTTTCCTTGAAATTCACAGGAACATTGTATGCTGTACAAAACAATCAAGCTGCTGCTCTCATGAAAGATCTCCTTTGGCTATTTTTTGCTTGTGTGCTTCACATTTGCATTTGACACTTTGCAGAGATGTTCTTAGCTGCTTCTCTCAGACTGTGCTTTGTACTCCTCGTGGATCTACAGCAGTGGCTCAAAAACCACTTAGTCACACAACACTATTATCATGTGATAATCTAATTAATTATTTTTTAAAAGTAGGAAGTGCTTTTTTGTACTTACTTTGTATACTAGATTTTGTAGTCATATTTGAAAAAATCTATCGAATATATCCAATTGGTTTGGGTTTTTCCATGTGTTGGGAGGCAAGAGGCTGGTTGTCCTGTTAATGACATAGATTTAGCTATTAGGCTATTAGCTCCTTGTTTTCCAAGGTTTATTACTCCCTATTTTAGAGTCTGCCAGATATAATCACCAGGGCTGAATGTGTGGTCAGTGAGCAGGGGGAGTTGGCTCCCAAATGTGACCCCATCCAAGAACATCGGTGCTGGGGAAGTGGAACCGTGTGAACGCACCGTGGGACGGGGATCTGCTGTTAGCAGGAAAACCTTGATTCTGCAGAAAACAACAGCCGAAATGGTAAAACGTGTCTTAGAGAAGGCTGCGATGTGTGTCTTTGCTGACCTGAAAATCCGATTTACAAAGGGCACTGCCGCTGTCACGTGCCACCAGGTGGCAACACCGACCTGTGCTCGCTGCGCAGCCCCGAGCAGGGGATCCGGCAATTCCAGCCAGAGAATCCGGCAGTCCCGGCCAGGGGATCCGGCAATTCCAGCCAGGGGATCCGGCAATTCCAGCCAGGGGATCCGGCAGTCCCCACCAAGGGATCCGGCAGTCCCGGCCAGGGGATCCGGCAATTCCAGCCAGAGAATCCGGCAGTCCCGGCCAGGGGATCCGGCAATTCCAGCCAGGGGATCCGGCAATTCCAGCCAGGGGATCCGGCAGTCCCCACCAAGGGATCCGGCAGTCCCGGCCAGGGGATCCGGCAATTCCAGCCAGAGAATCCGGCAGTCCCGGCCAGGGGATCCGGCAATTCCAGCCAGGGGATCCGGCAGTCACGGCCAGGGGATCCGGCAATTCCAGCCAGGGGATCCGGCAGTGCTCACCAGGGGATCCGGCAATTCCAGCCAGGGGATCCGGCAGTGCTCACCAGGGGATCCGGCAGTCCCAGCCAGGGGATCCTTGGGACTGTTTGATCTGAGTGCTGCTCCGTCTTGAAACTTATTTGATCAAGAATTGGGGGGGAAAAATTACTTTGTAACCATCTTTTACTTGCTGTTGTTTCGTTTCCTCTATAAGTGTATCACTTCCATACAGCACCTTCCCTTAGAATGGCAAAAGGGTTTTGTTAAGAGGGGCCTTGGGAAGGTTCTATCCTGTTCCTCTGGGATCTGTTCACCCCAAGTGCACATTCAGGAGGGTCTCCACTGAATGCCAAAATCAACTTTTAGGACACTGATCATTTCTAGCTTCATCCTATCGGCAATGAATTTAAACAACTGTGCAATACATGTGAACTGTAAGCAGTAATCAGCTTTATAATTCAGAAACCAGCAGGATCTGGAAGTAACACAGCTCCCTCCGGGGTATCTGCGAATTTGCTTGAATAGCTGCCACCTTTATCTCCATGCCTACATCAGCCTCGAAGTGTGATCAGCCACAGTAACCACACGGTACCCTGCGAGCAGCAGCGTTAGCATCGTGCTGAAAATGCTTCCATCAAGTGTTGCTATGTTAATGTTGCTGTTACTAACAGGTTATTTCTCTACTAGTAGCCTTGGCTATGTCCAACAGCACAGTTCTGTGCATTCTTGCACTTACCTGTGCAGCCCTGTTTCATTCAGGGTGTTTTGTGAGGGTTTTTGGTGGGTTGTTTTTGTTTTGGTTTGGGGTTTTTTGTTTGGTTTTTTTTTTTTCCTTGTTTTGGGTTTTTTCTATTCTTTGTTTGGTTTTTGTTGTTTTATTTTGTTTTGTTTTTGTGGTGCAGGCTTCATGTCAATGCATCAATTTTCTGTATCGAGTTTTCATTTCACCCATTAGAGAGTCTCTGGTGTTGCAAATAGGGTTTGCAAATGCAAGACCACATTCAGCATTGGGAATTATAACAAAATAGCTAATGTGTCCTTTGTATCTGACTCAAAGAGTTGATAGCTGTACAAATACTCTTTGTTTTTCCAACTTTATCCCAATATTGTATCTTTAATCCAGGCTTTAGTAGCCAGAGCTTTATTGTGGTACTGGAAAGTCTTCTACTATCCCTGTATTTCCCAACCATGCAGTGTTCTTGCTAATTTTTCTCTGTTTTTTATTTATTTTTTTCTCTTTTTTTGGCTGTATGTTCATTTTCTCACTGGGAGAGCCAGGAACTCTCACAGTTTGTGTTCATGACCCCTTGCACTGTTGCTGGTGTTTCTGCAGGTGAGCAGGGGGTTAGTTCAAGATTCTAAAAAACAAAATTGATCCTAACAAAGGAAGTTACTATTTTTTCCTCAGATCAGCACAGCAAAACAACTCAACTGCCCACGCACACAGGGGCCAGTGCCAACACAGCAGCAAAACAGATCTACAGCAAGATGAGGGTGGGACTGCAGCCATACTCATTTATTTCAGTTTAAGCTACCATAACCAGGGTTCCATAAACAGTTTTACTACTGTGTATTCTGTCCTGAATACCAGATTTTGCCCACCTACAAACAGTGATGTCATCCAGATTTAACAATAATTGGTGATTCTTTCGGAGGTCATAAAATATTTCCTGCTGTAATAAGCTACTACTTTGCTAAAATCTGAGTATTGTCTCAAGAAGACAGTCCCCAACCAGAAAAGCACTTTAAATGAGATTTTAGATCAAAGCATAAGCTGTCAAAAGTTTCCTCCAACTGAAATAAAGCTGAAGCTTATTTTGCTGCTACCTGTAGTGGCATCTTTTTTCTCCCCTAACCTGTGCAGTCATTTTGCAATACTGAAAACCTATAAACAAACTGCTCTTAACAGAGTATTACAAAATTTGGAATATCTGTGAGAATCCAGTGAGCAGGCTGGTGCAGTAACTCTCTTAAATGATGGTTGAGATTCTTTCTTCACAAAGAATTCTCTTACTTCTTTGCCCAAAACAAATTATCTCTCTCTTAACCAAAAGCCTGTGGCTTGGATTTCACACCGATCACAGATTATTTGTAAACCTAACAATTCTTGTTTAAAGGTTTTAGCATGCACCAGGATTTCCTTTAAATACAGGAAATGTACTAAAGGATGCTGCAAAGTACTGCCTGCCTTAGCCTTGAAACATGGCAGATTCCATAAGCCAAAATCCATCTTTAAAAAGCCTTTCTATCTCCTCCCTCAACTGCAAGGATTGTTTGCTGATGATGAGGGGCCAGTAATATCATCACCCCATGAGGAAATCCTCACAAAATGTTTGCTGCTGATTCACATGTAGAAAGGAACAGCCACGACTCAATCACCTGTGTAGACATCATAGATAGAATTGTTTTCTAGTCTGCAAACAGAAGCTGAAAATTACAAAAATCCACAATTTTTAGTGCGTGCTTTTGAGGATGAGAGAGAAGAGAGAAACCTCTCACCTGGCAAAAGAGCCAGGGCAGAGGTTTGAACCAAAGTGAGCCTGTTTGTTGCCATTCCCACTTCAGAAAAAGATAGTTTTACATTTGGAAATAAATGCACTATTCAGCACAACCCCAGTCTTCCACCAGTTACCTTCCCAAAGAGAAGACTTTCCTCTTTGAGAGGAGAGGAGAGGAGAGGAGAGGAGAGGAGAGGAGAGGAGGTTAGTGCCAGAGGGCGTTGGTCTGTTTTCTGATAGGGATTGACAGAGCTCTCCCTGTGTGTCATGAGAGCTTTTGGTAAAATTAGATTCTGCCCTGTCCACAACAATAAAGGCCGTACCCACATGCAGCTCACAGAGTTCATGTGCTTCCTGGAGCCAAACCGCAGCAACGTTCCTCTGTTTTCTTTTGGTATTTTCACAATGGCTCCTGCTCCCATCAGGTGTCTGCCCGAGGGGGTCACTGCCACCGAGGGCCTGGGGGTGACAGTGCACGGACCAGGCAGAAAATATTCATCAATCAAACAGCACAGGGCACACAGGCCAGCAGCACCCGGGCCTGAGCTCAGGCTCCAGTTTGGGCAGCTAATTGTTTAAACAACAGCAATAATCCTGTCCTCTGAGGATCTGAGTGCGTTCCTCCATTAGAGCTGATTTGTATGGTGAGGACAGGCTGCTGAAAGGAAGAGCAGGGCCTGAATTATCCCGTGACTGCTAAATTTGTCCTTGTGAATGGAGAGGGAGGGAGTGAAATACTTGTCTGCAGGGGGGAGCAGAGTGGTAAGTGTCAGGAACAGCTGGAACATACACACTGTGTCATGTCTTTTTGTGGCACTGGGCTTTCCTGCCTGCTGAGAGAACGCTGCAGAGGCATGTCAGCATTCTGCTGAGTAAGTGTGCTGCGAGTCCCATATGTAAACAGGGATCAGTTGCTGGATGAGAGAAAAAGACTGTTCTCCCAGAGCTGTGGTGGTTCTTGCATGCACCTCACCCTTCACAGTGCCTGCAGGGTGCTGTAAATTAGATGTGAGGCTAGATTCTCAGAAAGCTTGTGGAAATATCAGTTGAGATAACTGGCATCTCTTTCTCCTTTTATACCTATAAATTTGTGAATGAAATAAATCCTCCTGATTTTTTCCATCCTGATTATCCATTTGTGCATAAGGAAATAAGAACTTTCACTACTCTAGTATTAATAATAACACCACCAGCTGCTGTGCAACATGGAAATGGATAAGTTTAAATAGCAGATGTAATTTCTATCAGTGGTCTGTCAACTGCTGAAGGAGTTTCCCATCAATGCAAGTATCCATTTTGTTCTCTTCTGCTTTATTGGTAGTCAAGTGTTGTTTTCCTCTGGAACATCAGTAGCCTAAGTTAGGAAATGAAAGGAGTACACCATGACAAGCAGAAAATTCTCTTTGGGATGTGGCTGATGTGAATTGCACACTCACCCAGGGTCAAACTGGCCATGGTTGCTCTGATCTTTGCTAATGGCACTTACGAGGTTGCTCTGGCGAGGGTGGGTGTCTTCAACTGTAGGATTTTAAAACAAAGACCCTGTCATTCACCATCACAATGAGGGATTTAAGAAAATAATTTTATGATTTAAATGTGGCTGGAAAATTTGTGCATGAATCAGGACAAAAGTGAAATCCCCCTTCTTCCATCAGGATGAGGTACCATTAATTTTTAAGCCTGTTACTGTCAAACACATGCATGAATGATACCTTATCAATTAAAGTTGTCAGCATAAGAAAATAACTTTATTTGCACTTTTCATGTTTAGAGCACAAATACCAAGAAGGCACAGCAGCTTTCATAACAAACACGTTAACCCCCACATGCTCTGCTTAATTATGGCTTCCTGTATTTCTCCTCAAGCTGCTGGCACCATAAGTGAGCTGGCACAGATTTTATTTTTTCTGAATGTGCTGAGTGCGAGTGGCCAGGCAGGTGCTTCTCAGGCAGCTGAGCTGTTCCAGCAGTTCCAGGGGACAGGGCTGTGTGACAGAGGAGTGACACACGAGCAGGGAACAGAATCACTGCACCCCTCCCTGTCACCATGGCTACACTCAGCAGGCAGGGTTTGGGCACAAGTGCCAATTTAAGCAACTGCTTATTTCTTCTCATTGCCCCTGCATCACCCCCTCCCATGATAAGGTACATGCTATTGCAGGCCACAGCATTTATCGACTCAGGAAACCAGTCCTGATACAGCTGGAAAATAATCTCTCTCTTTTTTGACTCATTCTTTTCCAGACAGCGAGGTCTGTGATTCAGTTCCTCATGCAGACACACAACTCCACCATGTCTGTGCAGAGGAGGTGATGGCAGAAGGGCAGGGACAAGGATGGGGGCTGCTGGTGATTTCAGCAGTGCTATCACTGACCACAGCAATGTTTCAATTCGTTTGGTGGCCCAGGCTCCTTTTTCCCTGCCCTGTCCCCTCCCCATTCCCTCTGCTGCCTTTCTGCCAGTGGTTATGCAGCTGCACAAGGGAAGGCGTCTGTCTGAAGGATGAGCCAGTAAAAATGGATATTGTTAGGACAGTGCAGGGATAACACATGAAGTGTATCCCAACTCATTTTATTTTGACATTTGCACGTTTTAAAGCCTTTAGTTTAAGGCTACTGTATCTGTCAGGGTGACACAGGCAAGTCACGTATGGGAGAAAAGTGTGACTTTCCTTCCCTAAATAAGTTCAATGGCTGGATATATCTCTCCAAGAAGAAGTGTTGCAAAGCCTTGTTCACAAACCTGCTATTAAATGTGTGAAGTTGTTAAAACATTGCTGTGGATAATGGATAAATGGAGCTGAGTGAAGGTGGTAGTAGAATAAAAGGTTGGGAATTAAATAATACTGTAAAACTGCATGCCAGCCACTCTCAAACAAAAACACCTAAAAAAGTCAGAGCACATTTGAAATATGTTTGTAGTTAATTCATTACAGTTTTCATTTATTGTAGGATTCTTTTGAGACCAGTGATAATGTAAAGCACTAGCAACAGGAATCTATGAGTTTGTACAGATTTATTTATATTTTTATGTGCATTTACATGGGGCCTATATTTATACAGTTATGCCATTTATAGTACATATTAAGTATAATAAATACCTATTGCAATCACCTTTTTGCTTAAAAACTTGAAAAACACAATGAGATTCCAGAGGTGACACTGCAAGCTGTTGTGAGCCTGCCCTGGCAATGAACCCCGGCAGAGATGTGAAAAATTGTGTGAAAACTTTAAACTCTCCCATGGGCTGATCACACCTTGCAGGGCCAGGCTGCACTGCAAGTGCTCGTGAGACTCCTCTGAAGTATCAGACTTGTGAAATCAGTGAAAAACCACTGTGTCCAATTTAAATAAGTCAGAGTTTAAAAAGTCTTCAGAAAATGAACAGATTGCCCTGTCCTTGAAAAGGCAAGAGTTTCCCACCCTGGAAAGAGGCACAAACTACAAGAATAACAGCAGTGTTGTGCACTCTGGGGGCGTGTTTTAGCTGTGACAGTGCAATGGCAGTCCCCTTGAAGTCACTTTCTGAAAAAGTATGGTTCTAAAATATCTGTGATGATGTGGGCAGAAAAATCAAATTTATTCCTATTAATTTCAGACAGGGGGCTAAATGCTGCTGGAAAAACCACTAAATCCGCAGACTAACAGAGTGTGTTAGATGTTGGAAGCTGTAGTGGAGGTTTCAGTGAGGACTGACCCCACCGGCGCTGGTTTTGCCTCCCGCTCCGGCCAGAGCCCTTCTCGTGCCGGGTCTCACGGGGCTCAGCCGCGGGGCTCGCCCGTCCCGCTCCGCCGGGCAGGGCTGCCGGCATCCCCGGGGGGCTCCGGGCAGGGGATACCGGCATCTCCGGGGGCCTCCGGGCATCCCCGAGGGGCTCCGGGCAGGGGATACCGGCATTCCCGAAGGGCTCCGGGCAGACACAGCCATCATCCCCGGGGGCTCCGGGCATCCCCGAGGGGCTCCGGGCAGGACTGCCGGCTTCCCCGGGGGCTCCGGACAGACACAGCCAGCATCCCCGGGGGGCTGCCGGTATCCCCGGGGGTCTCCGGGCAGGGCTGCCGGCATCCCCGGGGGGC
>VXBR01000301.1:69765-155643 GCA_013400215.1 Cisticola juncidis | reverse complement strand
CGGGTGTCGCAGGCGGCGCCGAGCCGCGGGCGCCCATCATGTGCTCGGTGTGTTGCATTGTGCTGGCGGCGGAGGGAGGGCTGGCCGTGTCAGTGATCAATGTCATGACTTCTTCCGCGGGCTGGAGCCGCAGCACAGCGCAGCTGAAGGAAGCTGATTGCCGCGGGTGCCAAGCGAGCGCCTGGAAACAATACACACAGCACCCGCACGGGCGGACACACGCCCGCACACACCGGCGCGCACGGCCGGGGACACGCACACGGCCGGGGACACGCACACGGCCGGGGACACACGCACATCCAGGCACAAACACACACAGCCAGGGAAAAACACAGATCCAGGCACACACACAGCCAGGGACACAAACACAGCCAGGCACAAACACACAGATCCAGGCGCACACACACAGCCAGGCACTCGCGTCCCAGCACACACAAGCACAGACGGACACACACCCGCACACACACAGCCCAGCTCACACTCACTCGCACATCCTAGCACACACAGATCCCAGCACACACTCGCACATCCCAGCTCACACTCACAGATCCCAGCTCACACTCACATCCCAGCACACACAGACGCGCAGGGACGGACGGACGGACGGACGGACACCCGCACTCACACCCGCACATAAGCAGCACACACGCACAGGCAGCCCGCACGCTGGCTCCCGCTCCGCCGCTCCGCGCCCGGGGGGAAGATGAGCTCGGGGGACGTGGTTTGCACTGGATGGCTCATCAAATCACCCCCCGAGAAGAAACTCAAGAGATACGTAAGTGCAGAGGCTTTGCTGATATTTTTTTCTCGCTAAAGGGGTTTCGGCATGTGCTCGCTGTCTTACTCTTCCTTTGAAATCTCCCGTCCGTTTCGGCTTCGCCTTGGACCAAAACAAAAAGACTTCCAGGTCCGTGCGCTTATGGAGTATTTGAGTTTCTACCGACATTCTTGTGCCCTCTGGAATTAACCTTTCCCGGCTCGTCAGATTCTAAGTACTTCGGCTGTTATGCAACATATTTTAGGTTAAAAACCACATTTCGGTTTCAGTTAGCGTTGCTGTAACTAACAGAATTGTTGTAATAGGATTGCAGATGTCACTTTTCCAGGGACGGACAAGAACATCCTAAAAAGAAAGGAGGGGGGGAAAACCCAAACCCAAACAGGCAGAATTCTAATAATTTAAATTCTGAGGCTTGGCTTTGTTAAGATGTTCTGTAATTTCTATGACACTTGCTATATGCAATAGTTTTATTTACCAATGCCAGATGCAGTTGTTAGCAGAAAGCTTTTTGGTCTGTGATAAAGAGATGCTGGAAGATGCTGTGCTGTAAAGTTCTTGATAGCTGAAGGGTGAAAGGGGCTGGGGAGAAGAAGCGAGCCCTGCATGGAGATCTGCAACTGCTCTATGGGCCCCTTGTTTCATTCTCTGTCGGCTTGCCTGTTTGTCTGAATTTTTTAAAAAAAGGATGTGGGCTGCAAACATAGGAAAATGTCTCATTGCAGGGGTGCAAGGAAAGCACCCGGGGTCGGAATAAATGATCCTTAAAAATTTGCTTGGGACAGCATTAAAAATGCAAGCCCCTGATGGGCCGTTTTGCATCCTCATTTGTGATGTTCTTCATCAGGCATGCTGTGTTGTACTGTGACACTTTTGGAATCGGTAATACCCGTTTGAGTCATGCCCTTGTAACCTGACTTCCCCTCGAGCCCTGCACCGTACTCGAAGGATGCCCCTGGCCGTGCTCCGGCGCTCCGAGCCCTGTGCACAGCTTACATCATTTGTCGAATTCACTTCTGTTTATCAGCATTTTCTCCGGAGTGCTGATGTTAGCTTTTCCCTGTAATGTGAGGCATAACTGCCTTGTGGAAGAATATGGTGGGTATCATTTGGTTGAGTGTTTTTTCTTTGGCTAAAAACTATCGGAAAGAATAATTTTCTGATGTTGGGATTATTTTTACCTTATTCTAAGCCAGAGTTTCTTCCTGTTGACCACAGTATTGCATTGAAGTGGCTGAATATTTGCTTTGTTCAGTTAGCATTTTCCAAATCTAAAATAACCACTATGATGTGTCTCATGGGAGCTGCAAATAAATGACGGGCATCTCATTTTTGCTATATTTTGTAACGAGTGCACTAATAGCACTGTATGGCAGGCACAGTGTAAGAGTCACTGATTCACCCAGCTGCTATCATTACTGGCTCTGTCAGTGAAGCTATTTTTGATGACTCAATATTCATAAAAGGGCAAAGTAGAGAAAACAGAATGTGATAAAGCTGGGATTTGAAAGCCCCCATTATACAGTCAAGATAATAGTCACAACAGGGGCTCTGATCGGCTCACAAGGCTACTTGCAGTCTGCTCTGCTCAGATTTTGCACTACAAAACCAGCGGGAATTTGGTCTGTGTTATTCTCCAAACATCGACCACTAGATTAGCCAGATCCCTGCAGATTAAGCTTTGTTTTCTGGTTAGGAGGATAAGGTAGTCCTTTGTCCATAATAAAGCAGAAGGAAATCTGCTGCAAGTACAGCAAAGCTCAATGTCCTTTCTCATATGACTGGTGACACAGTTGATGCTACAAACCAAATGGAAATTGTCTCTCGTTTGCTGTAAACTACTTTTCCCCTATTTTTCGTGGAGTTTCACCAGCATGGCAGCTCTGCCTCTTGCAGATAGCTCAGCCTGAACCACCGTGACTGCTCAAAAACAACAGAGTTTTAAAACAATGACTGTTTAAAGTGACTTCAGTAGGTGTCAAGTGTCAGGCGCTCGCAGGAGGATGGTGTTGGCTCTGGTTCTGAACTGACAGCAGCCATAAATCCCCGGCTTCCACACCACCCTTTGTGTCCTGCTGGAAAAGCCCATGGCCTGAGCTTCCAAGGAGCTCCAAGTGCCAGCTGGGCCTTCTGCTGAGGGACCTCTCCTGCGCTGCCTCGTTTGCTCTATGGGGTTGTCTCCCAGTTTACATTTTCCTGAGTTCAGCATCTGGCCTTTGTAAGGTCTGACCTGAGGGTCCTGTGTTTTACACACAGATAAATTCTTAATCCTTCATCTAGCGCATCTATCACTAAGAAAATCCATTTAATTTCAGTGGAAGATGGGGTTTAAAGATCAGGCAAAGCAATGAAGTCAGGTTGTGAGACTGGGAACTGCAATAGTACTGATGAAGCCACTGGGAATATTTGCAGTGTTTATAAAATTAAACAAATTAATCTTTCCAACACTAGAGCCTAAACACCAAAGTGTACCTTCATTTGTATTTGTTCTCTGATGAAAGCAATTCGGTTTTCTATGCGTAAACAAGTCAGAATTTGCCTCTAGGTAAGCAGACCGTTATTTTCAAACCTTTGAAAGTGAAAAGCAGGTGTTAAGAGTCTGTATTTTTCCTGTAATGCCTTCCAAAGCCGATGCTCTCAGTAGCACTATTCTTAGAAGTGTCTTATCATTCCCTAACAAAGGCCGCTCTCTTGCATGTGCAGGAAACGAACATGAGATTAATTACCCGAGTGTAACTTTCTGTAAAAACAGAGCGCTAAATGCTAAACACAGAGAATTCATTAGAAAGCACAGGGAGCTTTGCTACAGCAGGCAAATACTCTAATAGTGATTTAACAGCACGGAGAGTGCTTTTCTCTCTACCTGATACTTGAACCATGAAAGCACACTCAGCCTATCTATGGAGTTGTGCAAGGAGTCTCCCGGGAGAGCATTTGGTGTGTGCTGCAGTTCTTTGTCCTCTAAGTGTGACCCCAAAGCTCTGCTGCTTTCGTTTCCCCATCGCTTCCAGCTCTTCTCACCGACCAGGTCTATGTGGGCCTGAGGGGTGCCAGGGAGCAGCCAGAGCTGGGGGAAGCTGGGGATGGGGCAGCAGGCAGAGAGGAAGAAACTGCCAACAAAACTAAGAAGTGGTGATATAGGTAAAGTCCATCCTGCTCTAGATCAGAAGTGTTAGTATCAGTCACAGCTTGACATTCAGCCCTACAGAAAGAAAACCCACTGAAGACTGTAGCTGTTGATGTTAGTGGGTCAGTGAATGCCAGCCTCTGTAGGAAATCAGATGTAATGGGGGAATCTGCTGCAAACTGGATGGGTTTCACAGTTCCTTATATTGGTGCTGACTACATCCATCCCAGTTCTGTCATGTCAGCATTGAATAGCTGGCTCCTTGATAGTTCTGATCTGGAAATATATCTGATCACTGACATTATTTGTTGTTTATTTATTGGGGGAGGTGGAAGGAAGGAATGGTTTCATGGCCTTGAAAGCAAAGAACTTAACACAGCCAGTGCAAAAAGTCACGATGAAAGGAAAAACAAGACAGAAGAAGGCCCAGGGACTTAATGAAATAAGAGACCAGCGCTGTTGAGAAGACACATCGCTCCTGTGCTGACTGGCGGGGTTTTTAACACACAGCAAATTGCAACCTCTCCTCCAATCGGTGTCCCATTGTTTGTCCCGCAGTGTGGAACAGCAGCAGTAGCTCCTCTGAATGCCCTGCCAGTGTTTACTCCTGTTAGCGTTAAGTTACGTGGTTTGCAGTAGTAAAGGGCCACATACAGATGCCTGCTTGTTGTGAGTCACTGCAGCTCCCTTTAAGTCAACGCTGTGCAGCTGGAGCCCAGCTGAAGAGCTATTTTTAATCCTCAGTACTATACAAATTGATGAGGGAAGACCACTTGCTCAAAAAAGGGCAAGTTTCCCGCTTTACTTGAGTGACTCATTTCTCCAAACATTGTTGAAAATCAGAACTCCTTGTCAGCATCTCTAGAACAAGAGTCCCAAATGGACCCCGTGTTAGAAAATGTAGCCTTGCTCTTCCTACCTCACTCCTTTTTGGAGTGCCCGGTGTGGGAAGGCAAACAGAGGTGCAAATTGATGTACCTATGGCAAAAGCTGCTCTTTGCTGCTGTGTCTGTGTGTGGGGCACTCAGTGCTGCCAGGAGGGCACAGCACAGCCCAGCCCAGCGCCTGTGACCGTTGGGGGATCTGCCAGGACCCAACCGCGCGCACCAAGCCCGGGGGTTTGGGAGATAAGAGAATCTAGGCAACTTCTCCATTTTTAGCTGAAGTTCTGGTATTTATCAGGAGAGCAAACAGGAAGTTGCTAAGAAGAAAAAGTAAAGTAGAATTATGGAAGAGTTTGCTCAAGGGGTCTCAGAGCACTGTGAAGGGTGGGTGGGACAGGGAGCATCTGCTGTGGTCCAGCCCTGGGCTGCTGTCACCAGGGGACACTGCCACCCTCCCCTGAAAGAAATCCCCAAGTGCTGTGTGAGGTCAGGAACTTCTGCTGCTTTGGCGTTTGGGGAAAGTCTCTGAAAAATACCATCAAGAAGAAACCTGAATTCAATTTTTATCCTTTAGTCATTTTCTTTGCAAGTGCTTCTTACAAAGCCTCACCCCCTGTCCCTTTTGAGCAGAGAATTCTGACACCTTTGGTACTTTCCTGGGATAAATATCCCGAGCTCCCTGGGTTTATTTAACAATTTGCGCGGGTTTTGTAGCTGTGGTTCACAGGCTGGGTGGAGTCACGTGGGCTGCACAAACTTGTCAGAGCCTTTTAGCTCCAGTTGTAACTTTTCATGCCTATGTTTTTTTCTGTTGTTATTTCATTTTAAAATCCAGTGCATATTCTGGTTTGTATATTAAAAAGGAATTGAATTTTGAGGGAAAAAAGGCTTTCAAACAGAAGCTCCTCTGTGGCGGTCTATGTGTTCCCTTCTCTGTGAAATCCTGTAAAAATTGATCTCGCTGGTACAATAACAGCAGAATATTTATGTTAGGGAGGAGTTTCCATCACTGGAATTAAACGTTTGTAATTAGCTATGTGCCAATCAGACCTTGTTTTGGTAGGTTAAACGCGATGTTTATTCTAGACCGTTTTCTTCCATTTCAATGATGTTTTGATCGTTTAAACGCAATGTTTAAAGAGATAGGTTGACTTCTAAGAAAGAAATAATTTCTAAAAAACACTGCTGTTCTTGGCAACCTGTGTATCAGAATAATTTCCCTTGAACTATTTATTTGGGTGGAGCCATAATAGTCCCGAAGCCCCAGTTTAATCTTTGGCTACATGTTTTCAGGGCACAGGAATGTCCAGCTATTGGTTTCTGTTCAAAACAGAAACCCACAAGTTATCAAGTCTTTGCATTCAAAAATAGAGCCTTAAAAAAACATGCCTGTGTGAAATAGAGAAGGAAATATTAACTGGAGTGGTGATTAAACGAGTGTTGCAGTCAAACGGCTCAGAGGAAAACACATAAAAACATTACTTATACCAATGGTGCATTAAAATGCTACGAATATTTGTTATGAAAATTTGACAGGTTTTTAGGGAAAGGGACAAGTTTATTCCTAAAATGTTACTCGTTAGAAAAACAGTCATTTTATTTGCTTTTTTGTCCTTTTCATTTGACTTGGAAATGAATTAGTAATGTGATAAGACAAGGAAGAAATGCTGGTTTTGAAATAAAATTTGCATGTCAAAACATTACATACAGCCAGATAAAATATATTTTCTGCTCTCTCATTTAATTGTTAAACAAAATGCAATACTTTAACTTATAAATTTTTTTCTGCTTTACAATAATATCCTTGACTTGTTACTGTTTGTGTTGCATCAGGAAAATAAACAAACAAGCCAACGAACACATAGCCATGCAAAACTCAGTTTTAAAATCTGCTGCAGCTTAGTATTTGTTCAAAATAAACCAAAACTGATGCCTAGTCTTTGTGCCAGAAAAACACTCCCTTTCTGGGGCTAATTCATTCATAGCTTTGTAATTGTTAGAATGAGACAACTGTTCTTAGAGATTTTGTTATTCCCTTCCCTTCTGATGCCAAAAACCCCACCTGACCCCTGCAGTCAAAACTGCATTGTAGCTTTCCACAAAAGCCCTGAAGAGGAAAATTTCACTTATCCAGGATTCCTTTTCATAGAGCTTTTTACAGAAAGGCAGTAAAATGTTGTTGTTGGGATGAATTTGAAAGTACTGAAATGAGAGTGTTAATTTAAACTGAGCTTGGATTGTTGTATGAAAGTTTTTGGCTCATTTCTGACAATGCTTTTTTTTAAAGACAATACTTTCTGTGAGGCTGTTAGTGATAAATATTCATCCTGTGACTCCCAAGTCTTGAGACCGTGGGTTATGTATTCATATTTCTGCTGGACACAATAATGGCCATGAGGGGACCCTTTCTAACTCTGCAACTGTTGTAGTGTCAGCAGAGCACAGTTTGTGAACAATCTGTTTGTACATACCAGACTCACAAACTGTTTGTGGAAGTTCAAGGATTTTACAGTTGTGGGGCCATTTTTTCAAGCTGACACGAGCTGGCCTTGCCAAGGAGAAGCCAACAGTTCAGAACAAGCATGAAATCTGTTTTATTGCAGATTTTACAAACTGAGAGCAAAGCCACCAACTCGACCAGAGTTCTGGGTGCTGGGAAAGCTTTTTGTGCTGACAGATCAGGGAGGAGAGGGGACCTCTGAGGAGATGCCAGCTGAGTTTACAGCAGCAGAGAAGAACCAGTTTCAGGAGAAGTGATCCATCCACTCCTCCCAGTGCTCACTGCTGTTCAGGCTACATCATCTGCATTGTTTACTAATATTTATAGTGGAAGCTTTGCAGGCTTAAGAAGTTTTATTTTTAGTAAGTTCAACATTTTGAACCCATCCTAAGAAAATAATTGCATTCTCACTGAGGTCTTGGGTTTAAAAACAAGAAACGCTCTAGTAGCTCAGGGAATTGGGTTTTTTTAGATTTTCAGGTGCTTTGCTCCCACTAAAAAAAGGTTTGCAACATTATTTTCACTGGGTCCTCCTTTGAATCCAGGGCTACTGTTACAGCTCTTCACTGGTTAACTTTCAGTGACTCACAGTACAACAGTGAGATTTGGACTGCCAACTGAAATTAGAACTGTTACTCCCATTACTCCTGTTACTGTTACACTTTATTCCTTTTTAAATATTGCTTTTTGACAGATAACTGAGTGTCATATCAGCCTTGAGCTACGGATTATAAAATAATGGTGAACTATTTTTGCAAAGGGATGGAAAAGCACCAGCTAAACCCCATCATTATTTCAGAATCCTCCCCAAACTCCTGCTTTCATCTGCTCTGAGCCTGATAAACAGCCAAGCTGAAACATCGTTAAGACAAACAAAGAGAAAGGTTAGGGGACAATCGGATTGGCACAGGAACAACAGGCTTGGTGGTGGTGACACTGCTTGGGTTCCCCTGTGCATCCCTCTCCTTTGGGTTTGCAGACTGGAAGCTTAATAATTCTGGTATTTAAAGGAAAAAGGAAAAAAAAAAAAAAGATGCATTTATTGAAGTGTTACTAGACTGCAGTGCTTTAACAGTTTTAATGTGTTCATATGTTCTTTTTTTTGCTTTGCTTTTTCTTCAAATTCACAACTGAAAGTACTGTTGCTATGTTACTATAATGGCGTGTAGGCTGCTAAATAAATACAGGGAGTTTAGTCCATGCCAGAAATAGAAAGCCAGGTCAAAGGTGACATTTGGGACATGTTGAAAAAAAAAAAAAAAGAGAGAATCTATAATTATTTATTTCCTTCCTATTATTATTCTCTTCAGCCTCATTAACCCTAGACTACTTAGAAGGAAATTACAACAGAATTTCTGAGCATGTCAGAGTATTAAATAAATGACACGTTGGGAGCTCTCAGTGTTTTGGCTTTGTCCTTTGGAAGATCAAATTTGCAGAGTAAAAGGTCTCTTCCAGCCTTTGGTGATTCTGTGGTTCTGCCTCAGCTCAGGGGCTTGCAGTGAATTTACTGAATCAGCCCCTGGAGCGTGAACAGGAGCTGGTGGTGCCAAGGCACAGCTGGAAGCTGCCAGACCTTCCCCTGGCAGGAGAATGGACATGGAATAGTGTGGGTTATCTTTTATTTTTTATCTTCTTTTCTTCTGTTAGAGCCGGGATTAATGTTTGAGAGATGGAGTTTGTGTTTGTGCTCAGATGTTTATTAATTCTTATCTATGGTACAGTCTCACAAGCTGTGAGTTCCAGCTAACAGAGTGAAAAATGGTTCTGTCTCTATCTCTTTCCAAGGTCTTTTAAGCACAAACTGTCCAATTATGACGTGACACCTAAATTATTTTTACTTTTAACCCTATAACCACCCACCCATAGTCTGCAGTGCGGACTTTTCTACCCAATTACAAAACCCCCAGACCCATGAAGAAGAAGGTGAAAGAAGAACTCAGTGCACACCCTAAATCCTCCATCTTGCTTTACATATATTACTGTAGTCTAAATCCAGAGTTTTCCAGAATTCCAACAGAATAGCAATGAACTGTGAGGTAATTTAGCAGATTTGTAATTAATCTGGAAGATCTCCTCTTTAAATATATGTCTACTTAGAAACAAATTATTCACATGACACCATAGGAGGCCTCTAATTTCCTTCTGTGTTAGGGAAGAAGCCCACAGCAACAGCCTTAACCAGTTCAGGGCGTGCAATCCTATTAGAGATTTCTTGGTGTTATTTTGTAGTTCCACAAATCCATTACTTTTCTGCAAACAAACAAGTTCCCCCTACGCAGGAGACCTTTGGAGCTGAAGCATTGCAGAAAATCCCACATTTAGCATTAAATTTATCGAAGAGGATTAAGTTAGAGGCACAATGAGAGCCAAAGATGCGACAAGAGTTGATCCTAACTTGCACAAGGTTTAAAATTTTCTTTTTTAAGGCTCCTTGAATGAAAGGATGGAACATGAATGACTAGGAGCATTTCCTAATATGATGGCTGTGAGTAGCTGGTTTTAAAAGATACTTTGCTAATTTTCAGCCCCAAGCCAACCCCCAGTGCCTCGGGCCTTGGGGTGTGTCTGACTTTCTGTGTCAGAAAACAAACAAGTCGTTTAGGATCCATCAGGGTTGTTTATTTACTTTCATCACAAGTTTGCTGCTGCAATTGGTTGTTTTCTACCACAGCCAGCATTCAGCCTAGCACTGGAGGAGAGGGTGTTAGAGGCTTTCTTGTCCCCTGTGGAGTTCAAACCCTCATTTGGACTCTGTCAAATCCTTTACCCTTGCCAGAGACTGCATTTATCTCAAGCCCTAAAGTGCAATTACGATGATTTATCTCTCTTTGGAGTGAATAAGATTTTACCAGGCATTTTCTCCACAGAAGTCTGCAGCTGGGAGAGGAGCAACCTCCAGCCTGTCCTTTCCAGGGCTGTGTTGCTTATGCTCAGCAAACTGCCCAGTTTTAACCAGCACCAGCAGCACTGCAAAGAGGAATGAAGGATGAATTATGCCCTCTGCAGTTCTGTGATGTTGCCCTCCTAAAGGACCTATTTGCTTTTCATTATATTTCCAGGTCCTTGAAATGATCTTCTGAACCTTCCAAGTGCACTTGTTTTGCTGGTTGTTGGGTTGAAGCAGTTTCCCACTGGAGCAGTCCAGATGGGCTGCAGGGATGTCTGCCTGGGCTTTGTTGGGGCAAACAGCTTGGTTGGACTGAGGACACGGTGCCAAGCAGAGGCTGGCAGACAGGGCAGCTTTCAGATAAGCTGCACTTAGCTGGAGGAAGGTTAAGCACATTTACACTGCTGCTCAGGCACTACAAACCCCCCTCACTGTGCACTTACCTTGTGGAGATGTCTCAGTGAACTTTGCCATCCGAGAAGGGGCAGCACAGGGGGTTGGGGATGAACAGCCCCTGTGTGAGGCTGTGCAGTCCTTCAGAACTCAGGGATGGATAAGAGCAGCCTCAGACATGAGACAATATCCTCACCCATCTGAGGAACATCTGCCTGGAGTTCAGCAACCCCAGCTATGAGGAGACATCAGCAGTGGTGGCTCTAATTCTGGCACGCTCAGAACTCGCTGTGCACCCACAGAAGGGTTTCAGTTTGACTTGTTCCTTGCATTTACTGGATTTTGAGATGGAGCTGGGATCTCTGTATGAGCATATTACTGTAGATTTTAGTAATTATTTAATTCTTGCATATGAATAAAAGATAAGGAGCAGAAGAAGGCACTGAGATGTAAAACCTTATACTATTAATGGGCATAAAGCATAAGATCAGTTTGTTGTAGGGCAGCTGGTCACTTTGACTTCCAGCTTGGGTTTCTGCAGTACCTGTTTGAGTGGAAACATGGTGGTGCAGAATCCCTCCAGATTTAGTTCATGGTGCACAATCCTCACTGCTCCTTGCTGGGATAACAGGAAAAGGCACAGGAGCCTGCACAGCAATGAAATGTGGTGTTACAGCACAGCTGAGTCTGTGCCACCCAGCACAAAGCTTTTCCAGAGTCAAGGGCACCCGTGGAGAACAGAAAAGCCAAGTAAACACTGGCTTTAAAAAGCTGCAGGAATCAGGCAGGTGCACAGTCAGACACGAGGGTTAGATCTGAAGCTTTCATTTGCCTTTATGAGTTTGCACAGATCTGCCTGGAAAACCTCTTTGTGCTCTCTGAAAAGCTTACATTACTTAGACTTATCAGAAAAAACCCCTTGAAATAGAAATGGAACCTCATGTTCTTTAGCAAAACAGGAGCTTAGAGAGAAACCAGAAGCTAAGAAATGTACTCTCAAATTCTAAGCCATTGTGACCATATTTATGGGGAACATTGAAATGATCTGTTTTCCTACATATCCCTTACTAGTAACAACAGTACCCTGTGACTGGTGAGGATGTCTCATCACCTTTAAACAATGAACTTGAATGTCAGGTTGAGCTCAAGGCTTTTCTCTTTGGCTTTACTGTGAATTGGCTGAAGGCAGATCAAGCACAGAGCCATGGTCCTCAGCAGCAAGGGAGTGGGAAAAGCAGGTGGGAGGATTTTACATCCCAGTGGAAACCCCCAGACCTGCCATTGTTCTCAGAGCTCCTGGTGGCTCCAGTGACACTGGGAGAGACCGTGTGTGGTGTGGGAACTGCAGCATTTACCAGCTCGTGATTGGAAACTGGAGGCAATGAATGGATGTGAACATGTTCAAATGCAAGTTTCAGTTCATTTTGTGTAACATCTCACTCACAAAATTTTCCACAAAAAGATATTTCAGCGAGATAGGATTGTGGTGAGAAATAAAAGCAGAGTTGCAGAGAAACTGGTTTCTTCTTAAAAAGAGTAAACTGTCACTGAAACATATCACTTTCTATTTGAGAGATTAAATCTATGCACGGTGCAGCCATTTTTGCTTTGCCTGGCATAAGATTTGCATGACTCATGGCCCACAGTGTGCTGGGGAGCTGGAAATACAGACTGCAAAAGCAGATGCTGGCTGCTGGCTGGGGGATTCCTGCACCATCTCTGCAGTGGTGACCCTCTTTGATGGGTCACAGCGTGCAGGGAAGTGCAGGCAATGCTTGTCCCAGGTGAGGGCATTGATCTGAGGGGTGAGACACAGTGCAAAGGGTCCCAAACACCTCCTGTCCCAGCAGCCAGCCTGGCTGGTGAGGATGGATGATGTAAGGGATGGAGCAGGAGCAGGTTTGCAGTGAGGAGGGTGGAAGATCTGCAAGGCTGCACTGAGGAGCTGCAGTCCTAATTCGGTACCAGCAGCTCAGCAGATGGCCCAGCAGACGAGTTGCTATGCACCAGGCGTGTGTGAGAACACAGAATCACAGAATGGGCTTGGGAGGGACCTTAGAGATCAGCTCGTTCCAGCCCCTGCCAGGATGCCACCCACTGGAGCAGCCTGCTCCTGAGACAGCCTGACAGGAGCCTGGGACCAGAGCCCAGCCAGCCTGGCCTTGAACACTTCCAGAGGAGAGGCAGCCACAGCTCTCTGGGCAGCCTGTCCCAGTGGCACCACCCTGTGAGTGAAGAACTTCTCCCTGACATCTAACCCTGACAGGACAGTGGTGGTGAGGCAGCAGAGGCACCCAGCCCTGCCCTGTGTGTGGTGCAGGTGCCAGCTGTGCCCTCCATCCCTGCTGGGTGCTTTCCTGGCTTGCACACCCAGCTCCCTGCAGCAGCATTTCATTCTGCTCTTCTGCCCTGCAGCCACCTCCTGCAGCAGGCTCTGTCTGCCCTCTGCAAACAGGGCAGAGCCCATCTCCCTGCCAGCCACAGGGACACCAAAGGCCCATCAGTGACTTCTCCTGCCTGGGCAGCAGCTCTGGCTGAGCTGGCATCTCGTGGGGAGGAAAACCTCGTGCTTTGGGCCACAGAGCAGCCTTCCTGGCACGTTTGGGGCCTGTTTCCTACAATTCCAGTTCTCCCAGCAGTGAAGTCTAGCGGCCAGAGATATTTCATGTGCATCCTGTGTGACTTGTGCCTTCCCCAACAACTTCAGCTCTTTGGGAGATTTAGGAAAACAAACCAGAAAATCTAGAAAATTCTCCAAATCTCTGCGTTTAAGAACTGGATGGTTTGCAGCTGGCTTTTTGCAGAGAATCTGTTTTACTGATTGCTGTTTGTTATTCCTTAGGGCTCCATTTGCAAATCACCTAAGCACTTATGGCTGGATCCAGGAAAAAGCATCTTTACCCCTAATAGCTTAGAGTGGCCACTGACACCTCCCAGTCACACTGTCGTGCCTCTCAGCACACCACTGCTAGAAGCTGCTTTTTTCCCAGGCCGTTAATTCAGAGCAATACATTCCTGTGGGAAGTTCCAATAACCCATGTCTAGTGATACAGTAAAAATCTGCCTCAGTAACCAGTTTGCTGTAACATCGGTAGAATGATCGCCACTGAATTGTTCCAAGAAGCTCCATTTCCAAAATAATCTGCAGGAAACCCACACAGATGCACGGTGATGGGCGAATTCAAATCACTATCAATAGGCTGATAAACATCCCGGATATTCTTGGGGTGAGCGACGCCGTTTTCCTTTAACCGTTTCTGGAGCAATATAAAGCAAACTGGGAACAATGTTCTTTTTTATGGATACAGAGCGTTCCCATGGCATGCTCATGGCAGCTCAGCTGTGCCACTAAAAACAGACAGCCCCTCGATTGGAGCAGCAGCAGTGACAATCCCTGCTGCCCCACACCATCCTGTCACATCCCTCTGGCTGTGTCCAAGGCTTCAGAGCATCCTTCAGCCAGCACAGACCTGAGCTGCAGGGACATGGGGGACTGCAGTGCCTGCTGGTAATCCAGGGGTTAAAAATAAGGGTTGACTCGATGAGCTGACCAAGACCCCATAATGTCAGAAGGGGACTCTGACATGATGACAATGCTCAGATTCTGAGCTCAGGGTATAACCCTGGTAAATGCTGGGCACTTCCAGCTGAGTGGGGAGAAGAGCTGAGGTCCTTATTAGACATTGATTCTTTGCAGCAGAAGAAGGAAAGTGGAAATATCCTGAAAATCAGTAAAGACTGCTCCGGCCTGCAAAAATACCAATTTTTCAAAGTGGATGCAAGAAGTGGTGCAGGGAAGGGGCATGGGATGGTTTTAGTGCTGCATTCGTCTTCAGCTTTAGTTGTACATTACAGGTCTGATTTTGCACATGATTTTGTACCCAAGGAAAGCTTTAGTTTTCCTTTTAACTGTCAAGTTGGAATAAACACAAAATCAGCTGTGGAGAAGGAGTCTTGGATTAAACAAACACAAAGTACTAATCCAGCTGGAGTCAAGGAAATTGAATTATTCAGCCTAATTTTAGTAAAAATTGAAATCAACCATAGTGGAGAGGACACTGAGGTTACAGGATCAATATCAGCATTTAAAGAGATAGGCAGAAAAGCCCTATGGCATATTTAAAATATTTATTTTGCATTTATTGAAAGATGACTACTCAAATACCCCAAATTCCTAGATAGGCTTAAAATTCCATTTGCTTTTTTTTCAGTAAATCATTGTTTAAATTATGTAAGTTATAATCTCATGACAGTAGCAATGTAATAACTTTAGTAAACACCATCATTCTCAATTTATCTTAAGTAATAAGGAAGTCAGAGAATAAAATATGGGCATCTGTGATGGGTTAAAAAATTAATTCAAACAATCTGTAAGACTAGAAGTTCTTTAAGTGCCAAATTATTGTTGCAGAAGAATTCTTTTTATCTGTGGGCCATGATTTCCAAGAATCAAGTGAAAAATGTAAACACTTCCAAGCATTTGTCCCTTTGGGCAGACGGTGTATTAAAAAACAACATCACAAAATACTTGAGGGACTGAAAGGAAATGCTGGCCAGGGCATTTTAGACAGAAAACAAGAACACCCAACCTGGTGAACAAGCAAGAAGGAAAACTTGCAAATGGATTTATCACCTGATTCACCGAAGTTCTCATTCTGCAGAGTTTTAAAATTAAGTTCCTTTAAGTTTAAGGAAACTAATTGGAAACCCTCTTCTGTACCAGAATTGAGAGCAGGAGATGGTTGTGGTAATTACTGGCAAGCAAACAGTAAATAGTCTCAGAGGTGAAAAACCACAGAGCTGGAAATCCTGCCTCTGCCAAGCTGGGTCACATTCTGTGCTTAATTACTCTGCATGAATAAATTATTGGCAGACAGTTCAAACTTTTTTTTTCAGAAGTGAAAAAGATAATGCAAATTCTTTCTTTTTCAAAGCAGGGTGAAGTGTGCAAAAGAGTGAAGCATCATGACTGTGCTGCATCATTGGTTTAGAATTGTCTTTTTGAGTAAAACAGCTACAAACATCCCATGGCTCCCAGGCTAGATTATAGAAGTTATTTAAGCATCTACATTCATTTTGTTTCCTATATGGGTTCTTTGATGGTGGTTGGATCCACAATAAAAAGGTTGAAGGAGTATCAAAGTTAGTCTGAGTTGAAGGAGTATCAAAGTTATCCATGCTGAGAGGGTGAAAGAAAACCAGCATCACACAGACTTCCACTGATAGGAACATTAAATACTGGCACCAGCACTGTTTCATCTGAAACAAGAAGCACTTTGGAATTCCAGAAAAGTCAGTAAAGTTGACTTTTCTTGAAAATCTCCTGGAACCCCAGCTGAGCAAGTACTGTGAGTTTTGGAGCTGCCTGGCAAAAGAAATGCTTTGTGTTTCTCCTCAGGACTTCATGTCCAGCTTCTGCTCTGATTGCACACAAAAACAGCGATGGCAGCACCACAGGGAGGGCAAAGCCAGAGCAGAATTCTTTGGGTTGTGCTTAGCACAGACCATACCCATCAGAAACCACTGAGTGAGTGAGAAATCAGAGAGTGGCCACTGTCTGAAATTTTTCTGTCTGTTGCAATCCTTGAAATTTCCCCACGAAAATTCAGTTTGCTGGGCAAGGAGTAGCATCATCAAAATCTTCCTTGCCTTCTGAGGAAGCTTTTTCAGTATTCCTCTATATCTTAGTCAGCCCATCAGCTCTCTGGGGTTAGATTGCTTTTCAGCAGACTTCCCTGGTTTGAGACATCACATTTATTGCTTATCTTTACCGTGCACAGGACACGTGGCTCTTCGTGTGTGTCTGCATATTCTTGTAACCTGCTGGAGGCAGAAAAGAAAATTTTCCCCTTTTTTCTCTAAGGCCAGGATGCCATTCTTAATTTTCCTGTGCAATGCCATTTTCTCTCTCTGTGGTCTTCCCTCTAAATCAGAGACTTTGTGAATGGAAGAGGCACTTCCCTTGGCATATCCCAGGAAAACTGCTCCCTGGGATTCTGCAATGACTTTTAACACAAACATCAAGACAGCACCACCATATGATTCTTCCTGAGCATTGTAAAGCAATATAAAATATATTTTCTTCTGAGAAAAGGCTTTTCTATCTGCAGAAGGAATCAATCACTAAAGGCTCACAAGCTCACATTTATGCTTGTCTTTTACCATTTCTCTCATCCTTTTAAAAACCTCCTAAAACCACCAGCTCTGGGCCAGTGTGCTGGGCAGGTCTGTGCTACAGCCACCCTTAATTCTGTGTGCAAAGCCTCTGTTGTGTTAGGGCTGAGAATCCCTCACTTGTGGCTGGTTTGACATCACTGCTGGTGTCACACAGATCCCTGTCCTGGCCCGGGGCTGTTTTTAAACCCAGCAGGCTTTATTTAAACCCAGCAGTTAGTCTGGGCTGCCAGCACGGACTTACACACACAGCAGCCCTGCAGCCTGCGGGGCTGCAGCCTGCAGCACACACCCTGCATGCTGCTGGCTGCACTGGAGCCTCACAGGGAACATTCACCATCTCCTTGGCTGGAAAACACGGGGAGAAGGAGTCATAAGTGAAGGAGAAGAGTAGGAGTAATTCCGCATTCAGTTCTAAATTTGTGTCAAGTGTGGGATGAGGTTTAAAATAAGAAAAGATAATAGTTGGGGTTCTGTTGTTTCTTTCCACCTCTTAGTAAAGTCATTTTTGATCGTAATCCTTGCTTCCTTAAAAACGTAAAATTGAGGGATGGATCTTCACTAAAGAGTTTCATGAAAGTTAGCAGGAGGTGTTACTTGCTCTTTCATTTATCTGTGCTTTATTTTTTCATGTCTGACCAGAAAAGCGTAACATGCAAATCTTAGTGGTTTAAACAAATAAGCATGAAGTCTAAAAAAGGAGAGCAGTTACTGCTTTCTGTGTACAACCACTGCTTTCAGAAGTCTCTTTTGTATCTGCTGCCTGTGCGTATGACTCCGTTTGTACTCAACAATATTCTGCATTGTTGGGTAGGAGGGATCAAGGGAAGGGACTTTACTGGCTTGGTTTGCTCCTTCAAGGGGACTCCTGCAGGATTCCTGCCCTGGAAACCAGCAAGGAAATGGGAATGGCACAAGGGTAGATCTTGCCTTTCCCTGTGAAATTCAAAGATTTGTTATTCAAACATCAGTTAATGCACAGCAGAGAGCTGTGAAGGTCCCACAGTGCCCATCCCTGACAGCACCCATGGGTTTACAATGTCCTTTCTGTGTTCTGTTCCTGCCCTGTTGCTGGGAACAGCACCCAGGCAACAAGGACAACACCTAAAAGGAAATCTCTTTTCTCATTCAGGGCCACCCTTTTGGGGTATCATGTGCAGGAATTCACTCAGCCCACACAGCACAGAATTTCTCTCCAGTGTGCAACTCTGGCTTCATGTCTGTGGACAGGATTTTGCACTGGTGTGTTTTAGTGAAAGCCAGAAGAAGAAACAAACACTTAACTATATTTTTCCTTTTCCTCTTTAGTGTATTAGGTTGATTATTTTTTTTCAACCTTGAGATTCTGGATTGAATTTAATTCAGATCTTGTTCAGTTAAGATGAGGCACACAGCTTTAGAGAACTGGGAGCTGTCTGCCAGTGAGCTGCTCCTGTTACACATTTTATTGCATCTTGTTCTGCTGAAGGTTTGATGCTTCCAGACTGGTGGTTTCTTTCTCGTGGTTTACCAGTGAATCATAAAGGTCTTGCTCCATTGTGTTCTGATCTTTTTTATTTACTAGCAATACACACCTCATGGCCC
The DNA here is from genome assembly GCA_013400215.1 of Cisticola juncidis. Classification (NCBI taxonomy): domain Eukaryota; kingdom Metazoa; phylum Chordata; class Aves; order Passeriformes; family Cisticolidae; genus Cisticola; species Cisticola juncidis. Next base: position 137,313 of record VXBR01000301.1, on the reverse strand, counting down.
TCTAGTTTAGCAAAACTGATTTTATAGCAAATAAAAAGAAGCACAACCCAAGGATCAATGACCATTGTCCATCTTTAAAATATTTTTTGTCTGCTATAATATATTTGCTCATTATTTATGATTGATCTGTGTTTCTCACATAGCACTTTAGCTTTTGGGTTATGTTCTTGAGAAGTGTTTGGCTACTGAGCCATCTGTCCTTACAATATCCTAAATAATCCAAATAGTTAGTAAATTTTGACTTGTTTCAGAGAGGGAGAGGAATTGAAGAACCCATTGTGGTGAAGCAGCAACACAGTGCAGCCTTGCATAAGCAAATGTGTTTTAGTTAAAAAAAGTGACATTTTTGAGATGCAAGGTAATTAATCTGATTATGGCTTCTTCTAGAAGGCCCCACCCCTTCCAACACGAAATTCCAATTCCTGACACAGCTGAGAGTGGACTGACCACTGGGCAGGAACAGGGAGGGCTGGAGGTGTAAAAGAGCTTGAGCAGCCTTTCTCCTGATTTCAGAGCTCTCTGAACACACAGATTGTGAATACCCAGGGGAAGAAAGATCCATCAGCCTCCAGTGGGCTCACCAGGCGTGGGTCAAGTTCTCCTTGGGGGCTGCCTGTTGCTCAGGGCAGCTGTGCAGCACCCACCCCTGCATCTCCCGTGCAGGGGCTGCACTCACAGCATCTGGGCTAAGCATCCCCGAGGTGTTAGGAAATGAGCTGCCCTGTTGTCCAGCTGAAATTCCTTCTCATAACTATAGGTAAAAAATAAAGTGTGTGATTCAGAGCTTGGCTTCATCTGACCCCTGGGTCGAGCTGCTGTTGTTTGTTTTTGTAATTACTATAGTTACCCTGGAAGCACTCAAGGCATTTAGGTACGATGATGCCGAAAGCCAGAAATAACTGGTTGGAATAAAAGTGTTAATGGTCCGATGGCTGCGTGTGAGTCACAGTGGCCTTTAGACAAAAGAGAGATTGCTCTGAGTGCAGCAGCAGAGAAAGCCCTTCCTCTCTGCAGCCTTCCACTCACTGCAGGTCAGATTTAAACTTCCTTACTCAGAGCACAAACAGCTCTCCCATTTACAATGCTCCAGCTCCCACAGGCCGAGATCCCTTATCAGAATCATTTAGGCTGGATAAAAACCTTCAAAATCATGGAGCCAAATCAACCAACCCAGCACTGCCAAGTCACTAAAGCGTGTCTGCAGGTACCCCATCCACACTGCTGTCAAAGACCTCCAGGGATGGTGACTCCACCTCTTTAAATACTGCAGGGACCATTGCAAGGCTGGCAGAAGCAAACCCTGCCTCACTCTCAGTGCTGAACCAGGGGAAGACTTCCCATGCAGCTTCCAGACAGAGAGGGGTTAATGGTGCTGCTGGCTGTGTATGGCTCATTTGCCAATCAAAATTATTTGATAATAATTCAATACCCGAGAAGATTTCCGTGTCCCTCTCATGCACATGTTCGTGCATGGTGCTTGCTTGACTCTTGGTGCAAGGCTTTTGCTTTAGAAGAGGAAGTGTCCCTTCAGTTTCACACCATACCAATGTGTATGTGTTAAATACACACTGTGAAATGGCATTTTTCTGAAATCTTCCCTGTGTCTGAAGGGAGAAGATGGTTAAATAGGAGCACTTCACTTGGTTGGAGTCAGGATTCTCCTTTAGCCTTGCCAGGTGCTGCTCACACTTTGGACAGTGAAAATGGCAGGGGAAACTTGGACAATGGCAAAAATATAAGCAGGCTCAATTCCTTAAATTGTAGTTTAAATGAGGTCAAAAGCTATTCCTGAGCTTGCTTTGAAGCATGGGCTGTGGGACTGGGACCTAAACTTGAAGGGCAAATCATTTGGTCATAAAAACTTGGACATTTTTTTGGTATCCTCAGGAAACAGCCTTTGACAGGAGAGATTCTGTCAGGCTGGATTTCAGAAATTATCTTTTGGACCTGAGAGATGGGGACTCTTCAGCTGTGCTGAGCTGGCTGCAGCCTCAGGATCCACACAGTGTTTGTTTGCTCTGTGCTCAAATAAAGCTTTATCTCACATCACTTTTCATGGGATTCAGTTAGCAAAACCAGCAAGTGTGAACTTCACACTTCTGCTTCCAGCCCCTGCCCGTCCCTGCTCTGCAGGCAGGGCAGAGGGTGCGGGTTTGGCTGTCAGGTGAGGATGCAGCAGCGCAGTTTCCTGCTCCTGAACGGGGTCAGGCAGTGACAGCAGGGCTTGGTGAAGGCTGAGACCTTCAGCAGTGGGGCAGGAAGTTCTGGGCTCTGTAGCCAGCCTGCTTTTTGCACAGAATTCCAGAAACTGCGTGAGAATGCACAGAGACACTCAGGGGGATGTGGCATGTGCATTATTCTCAGAGTCCTTGTGAAAACGTGGGAGCTGCCTGCTGTACCACCAGTAAAATAACTGAGTTCAGGAGTTGGAAATAGGGTGTGGTGAGAAAGAAGAATTATTTAGCCCTCTGATACCTTTAAATCTGTGGGTTAACAGGTGCCCTGTGTTGTGACAGTCCATCACTGTCTTTTTGAGGGTACATGCAACACCATTGATCTCAGGCTGCAAGTTTTGTTCAGTCTGGGAGCACTGGTAGTTTTATTTTTAATTTCAACAGCTCCCCCTCATGATACTTCCCCAATCTAGTCCAGTCATCCTGAGGAAGTTTCCCTATGAAGAGCATTAATTCACACAGAATAATGTTAACACAGATTTTCATAATAGCTTAAATGAGAAGGTGTAAATCTTTGAATTAAATTGTAATTTCTCAGCCTCATTTTTTGCCACAGGTACTTTTCCATTTATTTCCTTGAAATACAGTTTCATTAGTTGATGTGCAATGATTTACCACTAAGTGGAGTTTTTAGGATAAATGTAGTGCTTATTTCTGCTAACAGGCACACTTTATCTCCATCCATAAATATCAAGGCATTGGCGTAGCTTAATATACAATTAATTACTCATGTTCTTTATGTTACAGTTTTTATGTTAAAGAGGTATCACTGTGAAAAGCTTGCTTTCCCCAGCACGGATTATTTTATGTGATTTGAAACAAACTGCATTTGAACAGAATTGGAAAAACATACAAAAGCATTTAAACACTTTTTAAAGGATTTAAAATTAATGAATTATTTTAATTGCCTAGAAATAAACTAGGTGGATTTTCTTTGTTAACTTTTCACTGTTTGGGTTGCAGATTTTTTTTTTTAATAAAACCTTATTCAAAATCCCAGTTTGTTTGACACTCCCTATTTAGAAAGCAGTAAGTGAAATACACATTGGAGGCAGAACAGACAAACAGTGCAGCACTGCTTCCTCCCGAGGCTCAAAGGCTGCAGTGTTACCCTCCATTATACAATTACAGTATAAATCTCATCTGATGGGTGTCACTAACACCCTGAGTGTGAATGTGTCTGCACAGAGGTGTGGGGTGTGTTCACCTTGGGTGTTGGGACCTGCTGGCAGCAGAAACGTGACTTGGCTTTGGGACAAGAAGATCCAAATTTTTATTTCTTACCCTCTGTGAAACACGTTCATGCTCAGGAGGAGAACAGATCCAACCTGTGCAGAGGTGGGGAGAGTTGTTTTTCCCTGTCCTGTCCAAGCAGGGCTGAGGAGGGAGAGCTAACACCTCCAGCCTGCAGAGAGCCAGCCCAGGAGGAGAGGGGGGTTACAGCTGGGCTGGGTGGATACAGCCTGAGCATTCCCTGGTACAGGCAGGGGATCTCCTGCTGTTGGCCAGAAGAGCCCAAAATTACCTTTTCCAGTCAAGGATCCTGGTGTTTAAGGGGATATCAGTAAAGGGCCAAGATCATTCCTACCCCAAGAAAGGAGGACCAGAGGCAGCCAGGCTGTGAGTCACACAGGAATACACCAGCACACATCTTGTACATGGTGGTTTTGAGTACTGATGAGTAAAATACAAGAAACAACCCAAAGCTTGCTTAGAGAAGGCTTTGTTTGAAGTACAGGTCCTTAGTTCTTCGGGAGATCCCAAAAGATCTGTTGAATGTGGTGCTGAAAACACCTGACTGTCAGTGTCACCTGTAAGGGCTGCTATTAAGGCAATTTCAGATGGAACAAAAGAGATGCACAAGGGCATCAAGAGGTGCAGGAGAGGCAGAGCAGCCCTCGGCTCAGCTCGGTGCCTGCCCGGTGTCACTGGCAGGGGAGGAGGGGGAGGTTTGCACAGCTCCTGCCTGCTCTCATCATCCCCAAGGATCAATTTCCAGGCCATTACCTCCTTCCCCACACACGCAGACACACACACACGTCACTGCTGCAGGGAGGATTTATAAGTCACCATCTGAGGAATCGCTCTCAAAGCTCAGACACCATTTGCTTTAGGGTGTTTGTGGTTCTGCAGTAATGGCTAATGCCCAAGCCAGGCCCAGCTGTCCTGCTGGGGACAATGGTAGAGCTCTCAGGTTATTTTTCTCTGAGGCACAGCTGTGTCTTTGGGCTCCTTTAAATCTGTCTGCAGCTCAGTCACAGCAGAGGTTTCTCCGCTCCCCAGCCAGCCCGACAGACACAGCTATCCAGCACGCCAGACTAGCCCTCTCCAGCACAATCACAGGAAGTTATTCCAAGCCTCAGACAAATCCCATTTCTATCTCTGGAAGAGTAAAAGGTCAAAAAACACGAGGCTGTAGCTCTGCCAGCAGCAGCAGCCCCAGCAGGGCTGAGCGGAGGGGAGGCCAGCGAGCCACCACAGCTCTGCCCTGCTGCCAGCCAGCACCAGGGACTCCTGCCCATGGGTGAGCTCCCAAAAGGGCTTCACAGGCTGCCTCATTCCACAGGAAACCCCAGGAGAGGGAAGAAAAAACCCACAAGGACCAGGCTTCCAAAGCAGACTTGCCCTGGGAGTCAGCGGAGCCCTCTGGTCCCGCCTACCCTATTGCTGTTGGCATCCAGCCACATCCCCATCCTCCCCCAGCACCAGGCAGCTTAATTAGCACAAGTCCTGATTAGCTCTTGCCCTCTTGCAGTGTAGGAGCAAAACAGGAGGTTTCTGGGGCTCTCTGCAGTTGTGTGGTAGCAGCCAGAGGTGCCAGCTCCGGGCTGCCCTGGCCAGCCACGCTCTGGCTGCTGTCCTGCAGGGATGGGAGGCACTGCCATCATCCCTCCCTGCTCTCACAGATTTCAGCAACGGCCCCTTCCCTCCTGCTGCTTTTGTGCTTGGCTTTAGCCAAGGAGACACCTCACAGCAACGCACACAATGGCCAGCGATGATTCACAACGGGATGGGGCTGCTCCACCCCAGTTACAGCCTGGGTGGGAAGGATCCCTCATTCTTCACCTGCAGACACCAGGAGGAGGCTCCTTCTCCCTGCAGCACACCCCACCTGTCTTTGTTTTTTCCTCTCCTCAATGAGGACCAGCAGCAGAGGCAGTGGCACATCCTCACACAGCAGCACTCCAACCTTCTCCTCCCTCCCGGGCCTTTCCCTGCTGCTTCCAGGGAGCCCTGGTGGGAGGAGGCAGCAGCAGCGAGCACAGAGCAAACGATGCAGTCACAGTCTGCATCCACATCCTTACTGCTCCCTGGTGACCTCCTCTTCTGGGTGTAGCTGAGAGTGTANAAAAAAAAAAAAAAAAAAAAAAAAAAAGGATGGGGAAGGGAGGAGAAGAGATAGAGGAGAAGTAGCAGAAAAGCAGAAATAAATGCTGTAGTTTTGAAAATGCCTGTGGAAAAACCCAGCTGGCTCCCTGTGCTCACTTTTGTAACAGTAACATTGATCCTATTTCACCATCCCACAAGCACACACTCCTCTGATGGCTTTGCTCTCTGTAAAGGATGTAGATCCACATAGGCTGTACCAGTTTACATTACTGAGAATCTGCATTTTGGTGTTTCACAGATCAGTGTGCTGACAGGTTGAAAAATGATAGAAGGGGAGCTATTACCCTTCTCCCACATTGCTCATATTAAGACATTGCTGAGCACGTTAATTGCACGTTGTTCCCAATACATCAAGCTGAACTTTCATTTCTGAAATCTGTCTTTACTCCCAAACTGTTCCACTATTTGTGGAGTTTGGCAGGGAGCTTTACTCCTGCTGTACTCACAAAAAAAGATCTGCATTACAAATCCCTGTCAACTGGCTGAACATAAGCCCAAAGAGAAGGCACCTGCCAGCAGGAAAGCTGGCCTGTCCTCTGGCAAACTGCATCTCCATCAGCCTGCAACAATGAACCCTTCTGGGTGTGAAATCCCCATTCCTGAGAGCACCACTCTGCTTCCCAGCAGTGGGAAGCTGTTTGGGGCATCCTGAAGCTGCTGCCTGGGTGTGCACTGTGTGGTCTGAAATCCTCAGGCAAAGCTGGGTTTGGCAAGTCTGGGGCATTTCCTGCAAAATAAATCACGGTCCATGGTTGTTTTAGTGCTGCTGTGATCAGAGTGCAAGCCTGTAAACATGCTGGGATACCAGAGTTCAGAGTGTTAAAAGTGTGCAGCGTGCCAGAAGTAATTGTTTTCCTTCTGCAGCCCGTTATATTCAGATGTTGAGGAAATGATTTAATATTTCTGAACATGTTGTGATTTCATCATTGGGTTCAGCAAGGGAAGTTTGAGAAGTCATGGAAATGAAGATAAACTTTACATATGCTCTTAGGACCTTATTTGCCATGCTGAGTTTTTCAGTAGCAGTGCTGTACAGCAAAAGCAGCCCTGGCCACACTCACGTCTCCACATCCAGGCAAAAGCTGCAGCAGTAACGGGGCTGAAAAATCTAAACCTAAATGTGATTTGCAATGGGAAGGACTGGCCTCAGGAGGGGAGAAGAGAAAGGGCTGATGATGAGGATGCTTCTTCATGAGGGGAAGGAGAGATGCAGACACTGCTCTCCTGTCTAAGAGGACCGAGAACACCATGAAGCTGTGGCAGGGTAGGTTTTAGATACCAGGAAAAAAATCCTCCCCCAGAGGGGGTCTGGGCACTGGAATAGGCTCCCCAGGGAGGTGATCACAGCACCAAGGCTGCCAAAGAGCAGGAAATGTTTGGGTGATGCCCTCAGGCACAGGGTATGACTCGTGGGGATGGTGCTGTCAGGGCCAGGAGCTGGACTGATGCTCCCTGTGGCAGGCAGAGCACTGAGGAAAAAAGCGATTTTTTCCTGCAGTTTCCCAGCAGCATTCCCTCCCCAGAGTTCTCCCCTGAGCATGGGAAGTTTACACAAGCAGTGTTTGGATACTCGAGCTGACTTTAACCAGCTGACTTTGTGAAACACCTAAAATGTAAAGGAGAGGGAGCTCACAGGGGGCTGCTCCTTCAAATCCTTCATCCTGAAGCCCTCTTTCCTTGGATGACACATGGGGCCAACAGCAACAGAGAAAGTACTGACAACTCAGAGAGAATTCTTACACAGAAAAAAGAAAATCTGGCACAAGGAGCTTTGTTTATATGTTTCCTAACATTTATGTATTTTAAAATAAAAAATGACAGGTAGTGGGTACTGTATATTATGAGCCATGTGAGTGATGGCCACTTTTACACAAACTAAGTAGAACAAAAAAGTAAGTCTAAAAATATTGAAATAGCTCTGCCTCCTGCCAAGTGTAAAGCAGAGACTAATTCAAGACACCTTTTAAAGAAGTAAACCCAAGTTGTGGAGATGTAACACTGCCTAGAGAATAATTAAAGGTTAATAATTAATAAGAATAATTAAAGGCATCACAACTTAGTTCATGAGCAGACAGGTGAAAACTGCACAACTGCAATCACAATAGAATTATAAATTCCATAGCATTTTCTAATAATGTACTTTGAAATGAGCAAATGGGTGTAAAACCAACTATTGAGCACCTTCAGCTGAGGTTGTTGAGGTTCAACTCAACCCACTTTAAAGGAAGCACCTAAATACACCTTTAAAAAACATCAGTCCTTGTGTGTAACCCTGCAGAGACTTCATCCAGCACATTCCACCGTCTGCTTTGGTCTGTGCCTTGCCCACACACTTGGTGTGCTCTTAAATGCAATTACAATATTTACTAAATAGACCTGACAAATAACTCTTGGTTTATAATCTGGTTTGTTTTGTGTAAATATTCACCGAGGGAATGTGGCCAGTGATGACTGCCTTTGGCTGAGCATCTGAATCACACAGCACTGCTTCCATTTGGAGGCTGCAGGGATCTGAACTGCATTTCTGGGACAGACCTTTCCAAACTTCACTTTATTTCACCCTAACCCGTTTGTTTTGCCCCTCTGCCCATGTTCCTGTGAGAGCTGAGCACTCACTTGAGAGCAGCCTGTGTGCAACCCACAGAACCAGGCCAGACCCGTGAGGGGAGAGTTCATCTTCTGATGTGGTAGAAGTGCTCCTCTAATCCAGAGGCAGATTTCCTTTATTCAGATCATTTCTCCGTGTCATGTTTCCATTTTTGGGAATCTCTGGATTTCTCAAAGCTTCCTGTGGAGAGGAGGACCTGGCCCCCTCGGAGCCAACGGGAGCTCTGCCATTTGCATCAGTGGAGTTGAAATGTCACCGCAAAGGCCGGGTACTTCCCACGGGACTGATGTCAAGGCAGTTCACAGATCCCAGAGGAGATCTCTGACTCTGTGTACCTTGGAGCACGCAATTAAATCAGAGCCCCCCTCCACATGCCTAAAAACAGAGCTCATCTGGACCCTACATTGCTGTTGTGAGACTGGACCCATTCCTATTTTTCTTTCTATCTTTGTCCATGTGTGCAGAAAGGTTGATTTTTATTTTCAGCACAAGTGACCTGTTCTCCACAGCAAGCCCTCCCACACATGCGTGCCTCCTCCCTGTTGTTCTGCCTGCCTCCCTCACACTTCCTTTCTCCAGGCAGTTTTAGGAGTGAAATGAAGTGCAGAGGTCAGAGCCTTTGCGGCGTGCAGCCGTGGAGTCAATAAGGATGTAAAACACAACAGCCCACATTTTCTGGGGGGATGTGGAGGATGCAGCTCCTCACTCCCTGTGCACCCAGATCAGCTGAGCAGGACACTGAGCGTGGGGGCATTTCCTCAAACTCACTTTTATAATCAGGCAGAAGTGCCACAGCCTAAACTCTCTGCAGCTTTCATCCTGCTCCTGCTGGTACTCTGCTTTTCCTCAGTAGCTCTGACAGCGTGTTGCTGAACACTTTTTTATTGTTTTAAAGAAAAAGTGGTGCTGTGGTCCCCTGCTAAAGGAGTCACTTTGCCCAATTTCCTGTTTGTGCTGGAGCTGCAGCATCATGTGAGCACAGACAGTTGTAGATAGGCTGGCGACTGTTGCTGACCTCACACCACATGTTCAGTTAACAAGGTGAAACAGCAAAATTTGCTCTGTTTGTGTAAAGAATACTGAGAAAACTGCCAGTTCCAAGTAAAACAGAGGGAGAGGGACTCCAGATAGCCCGAGGCAGGGCGCAGTCTCAGGCAGTTTTTTCGAGCCTTTAACTGCTTTGCACATCTGTATTCACATCGTGCTTGCGAGTGACAAGAAAGGGGATGAGCCCCTACTCCTTTCCTTGGCAAAGCAGGTTTGGAGTCCTTCCATAAAAGCTATTAGTTTAGCAAATTTGCTCAAAATTTGTCCAAACTTCAGTCCCTTTGGTATATACATTTTCCTATAGTTGTTTCCAAAACTGACTGAAGACTCCTGTGACTTAGCTAGATTCAGTTATTCAGCAGATGTTTATATCCGGCATTTGTATTTCAGAACTCTTGTTTCTTAAACAACCTGGGAGAAACCTATTTTTCATTAAGATCTCAAAGATCCATGCAGAGTCTTCCAAAAATCATTTAAGACTGTGTGAGACTTTGGGGTTAAAGCCATTGTAAGAAATCAAAATTTTCCTATATTCGAGATTATATTGTATTACTGAAGTTGGTATTAAAGAATTTATTGTGAACAAGTCGGGGGGATCTTAAGAGTTTCCAGAGTGCATCCCTGTGGGTGTGGAGAAGCAGGATTGTCAGGAACACAGGTAACTGCAGAGGCAGGTGTGTCCTGGGGCAGGTGAACAAATCCCAACATAAGGAAGGCTGTAACCATGATGTGCCAGTTATCAAGTGCTTCAGGATTCAAAGGGGGAAAAAAGCACTCCAGAAAGTTAAACTGCATTCAGGATGATAACAATGTCATTTTAAATGCTGCACATAAACGTGCTGTGAGGAAATATGGAACTAAAACTCTTGGCTAGCGGGCGAGGCTGTAAACATCCTCATGTGAAGAGTCCTGCCTGTAAGTCTTCACTGTCAGGGAGCTTAAATGGCTTTATTTGACCATCCATGCCTGAACAAACCCATGGAGTAACAGAGAATTCTCATGTTTATTAAATAGCAGTGACTCAAGCAGAGGCAGAAGTTTGTTGATGTGAAGCACACAAATATTGTGGATTAGGATGCAGAGCAGGCAATGGGAGTGTGTGGAGGTTAGCAGGCAATGTAGAACTGGGGGATTTTTTTCTTCTGGTTTTTAAATATGTGTCATCTTTTCTTCACAAACCACAGATTCCTTCATGTAAAGAAACAGAAACAAAGGACACCTCTCTGCTTCTACAGGATGTCCTCTGAGGTGCTTTATTACAAAGCTCTCGTTGCACTTAAAGTGCAGGAAATTTTCTGGCTGGTGTTTTTAGTCAATGAACGTAGCTGCATCACCTTGAAAGGAAGAAGGTGTTTCCCCTTGCACTCCCCTCACGTCTCCTCCGAGGGCTCACGCTGCCTCTCTTGAAACAAGGCTCACTTTGAGTCACTGTGAAACCACCACAGAAGGTGGCAGATGGAGCCCCATTGCTGGGCTGTCCTGACTCCCTGTGGGACTGCCCTTTGCAGGGGGTGAGCCAGAACATTTGTGCCATCCGTGTGGAAAGTGGGTTTGTGTGGAAACCCTGGCTAGCTCAGAGCTCCTTCCCACCAGAGATGAGCCCAGCCTTGAGGAGGCAGGGGTGCAGTGGGCATGAAGAGGCAGGAAAGGGGAGAGCGAGTTCCTTTCCAGCACAATGGAGATTGCCCCTCAGCTTCCAGGTACCCAAGCAAAGGGAGAAAAACTGGTGTAAAAAATATCTTATTCTGTTCTCTAAATAGAGTTATGTGCCTGTGAAGGCAGAGGAAGGGCCTAAGGGAGGAGTATCCCTCTCTGAAATCGCGTAATTATTGATTTTTCTTTCCCAGTCATAAACCATGAGCTTCAGCCTCTCACTGCTGAAGACACTTGTGAGAGCTGAGTGGAAAATAAGGCAGACAAAATCCAAGAGAAGCATTAAACCAGAAAGTGATGGGCAGTGAGCTCATCTGCTCCCTGAGAGCTCCACAGGGACAAACTGGTAGGGACAAGCAGGCAGCCTCCTCAAGGAGAGATTAATTATGGGGAGCTGATGGGTGCTGCAGCCCAGCAGCCACAAGTGAAACAGTAAAACCATAACTCCAGCTGGGGAACAGGCTGGAGAGGAGTTTTCCATCTGATTCCTGTCAGGGAATTTTTCCTAATATCCAAACTTGGACATCAGGTGTTCTAACCCAGCACTGCAGGCTGTGAGGGTCTGGGCCCCTCTGTGAGGGTCTCACAGGCTGTGTGAGGGGCCTGTGCTGCGTGGTGCTGGCCCTTTGCTCTGGAAAGGGAGGCACAGAGAGCTCCCAACACCCTCCTGGAACACCAGGATGTTTGCTGGGAGCTGCTCCTGACTCCTGCACAGATTCCTCCTGCAGGGACCGTGCCCTGCAGCCTCAGCACCTCTGTGCAGGCAGAGGGAACCTCTGTTCACATCCATGGTCTTAGTGGGCTCAGAATCAGCTGCTCACAAACCTGACTACAAATGAATTTTAACTTCCTCTTTTGGGCTTTTTATAGGAAACGCTATGAAGTTCCGCTTCGCTTCTTTTTTTCCACAGGAATATGTTTAAAAACTGTTCTTTAAAAAATGACAAGCTGTGAATCCTTGTCTCCAGTGCTGGCACTGCCATGGAGCTGTCACCCTGCAGCTCTGTTTGTTCTCTTGCCCTGGGGTGGTGGCTGAAGCTGTGGGCCCACAGTGAGTGGCAGGAGGAGCAGTGTGCACTGCTCAGCCCTCCACCAGCCCTGGGAGAGAGAAGCTGTGCCAAACCCTTCTCTGGTGGGATTTGCTGCGTTCCCCTCCATAAGAGATTTTGTGGGATGAGAGCAATCCCAAATAGTCAACGGTTTTGCAGTCACCCCCATCAGTGAGCACTCAAACTCTTCTCTGGGCCTCCAAAGGGCTGCAAGGCCACCAGGCAGGCAAGGAACCAGCACACAGCCACCCCTCCCTCTGCTCCCCCTGCCAGTCCCTTTGCTTCATTCTGTAGAATGAAGATTATCCTCATGGGGGAGTTGTAAGCATTAATACAGCTGGGCAAGATTTTCACGTTTGCTGGTTTGTTGGTTGTTCTGTGTTTTGTTGTTAAAACCAGAAAAAAATCAAAACCCACAGGGCAAATTACGCTTCAGGCCAAATTACCTCACTGAGCTTTGTATGTCCTCTAATAAATTATTTAGCTCTCAGATACTGGAGATGTTGTACAAACAAATGAGAACATGGCCCTCAGGCAGAAGGTAAGTGATGAAGGGCCTTGGCTAAGCTTTTTCAGCTTTCATTCTGCCTTGCTCACTTGCCAGCTGTTTGCCAGCTCAGACTAGGTTTGGGTGGTTTGTTTTGTCTGACAGTGCTGGGGTAAAGCAAATGCTCACATGTAGGAGCAGCCCTCTAAACCTCACACCACTCATTCTGCAGAAGCAGAGACATCAGATTGTGGAAGGAGCAAGCTCTTTCTTAGAAACCCTACTGAAGTGGAAACTGAGCTGTTCCTCTTTCTTTCAGATGTGACTCTGGAATTCCCAAAGTCAAAAATTCAGGAGCAAGACAAAAACACTGATAGCTTGTGTTACACAAAGGAATGTGCTGGCGGCCAACCAATGCTGCTGCAAATTTTTTCTTTCTTTTGGCATTGAACTGTTTCACTGAAGAAGGACAGATGGAAATTGTTCTAGATTGATGTTGGCTCTTGTCTGATGGTAGTTGTGTTTCTCTGATACAGCCTTCTCTCTAGTGCCCACAAAGCTTTGGAGCACATGTAAACTTCTGATCATCCAATCACTCCTTCATCGAGAAAATAATAATTTCAGGAGGCTCCAAAATAAATGTAATACTTTGGATGTAATAGCCTGGATGTAAAATAAGTGTGATTTTTAACTCAAACACAAGCTACCCAGATTTACATAGTTGTGACAAAGTCATTCTGCAAAGAGTTCTTGGTAAGACTCAGGCAGGGAGGTTGTGGTGGTGGTTGTTGAGATGTTTCTTCCAATGAACTTAAACTGAGGTGAGGGCAGGTAAAGCAGGTAAAACTGCACTGTCTGTGCAGTTCATGGGGGTCCCTGGGTGAGCCCTGCACCTTCCCAGGTTCCCATCACAGCTGCAGCTTCAGCTTTGGCTGCTCCCTGGCCTGGCTGCTTTGGGCATGACATATCCAAAGTCTTTATGGAGTTTGGCAAGGGCCAAGGTCCTACTGCCTGATTTTGGCTTTTCTCTCTAAGACAGAGATCAGGATTGATTTCTTCTGGCCCTCAGAGTAGGTGTTGGTGACAGCTATAATCAACACAGAGGTGCTTATACTGCTGATGAATAAAAACAGCTGCTGGGAAAAAATAAAAAAGGGAAAAGTATATTATTTTGTGCCTGAAATCAGGCATGTAGCTTTATAGAGTGATGCTGCATCTGATGCTGCCAGGAGTTCATTTAAGCCTGTATGGGACCCATATCTTCAGTCACAAGGGTCAGAAAACATCTGTGCTCGCTAGGTTTGCTTTAGGTTGGCAGTGCCTGTGTAAATAATTGTCCTTTGGTAAGATGCTGAAGTTTTCATTTTTAGCACTACAACTCCCTTAGGGTTTGTTCTGGGCTTTCAGAAGTAATTGGCAGCTCATTAACAGCTTTGTAATAGCTCTGAAAGCCATAGGAGGGAAGCTGCACAGGGTGTCTGGAGCCCTGGGCTTTGCCCAGGCACTCGTTTCCAGCTATGTGCAGTTCTCGGTATTTCAGTTTTACAAGGAAAGATGTGTTCTCTCTTCTGTGGGTGAGGTGGTGATGCATTGGATCATTCTGATTGCATCATGCTGGCAGGGTCAGGGAAGGGAGAATATTCATCTTGACCTTCCAGGGACAGCCAATCTCCAATGCAAGCTGATAGTAAGTGCATCAAATATAAATCACAATTTGGCCAGCTTATCAAAAAAACTATAAACACTGCCCCAGCTGGTTTAACAGCTGGCCCGTTTACAGAAAGGGACCCGCCTCCTCTCCCCAGGAGTTAGGAGACAAAGGAAAAACACCTCTTCAGCGGGGTTCAACAGATTGGGAATAGACTACATGCTTTTGGTTCTATATTGCAGCCCGAGGCAGGGTCTCTCCACTCCCTGGCTGTTCTATTCTCACCTTCCATTTCGGGACAGAGGTGCTCAACAGCAGTTTGTGGGACGTGCGGACAGAGCACGTACACATCTACCATACATTTATACAGTATATTCCAGTTTCCAGTTCAATTACCCAACAAACATGAATGAAACATTCCCGTTTTTCACATCCCCCGCAGGCGTGGCGCAAGCGCTGGTTCGTGCTGCGCAGGGGCCGCATGAGCGGCAACCCCGACGTGCTGGAGTACTACAGGAGCAGCCACGCCAGGAAACCCATCCGCACCATCGACCTCAACGAGTGCGAGGTGCTCAGGCACTCGGGGCCCAGCTTCATCAGGAAGGAGTTCCAGAACAACTTCGTCTTCATTGTCAGGACCACCTACCGCACCTTCTACCTGGTGGCCAAGACCGAGGAGGAGATGCAGGTCTGGGTGCACAACATCAGCCAGATCTGTAACTTTGGACACCTGGAGGATGGCACAGGTAGGGTTGTGCTGGTCTGGGGGGCTGGGGGATGCCTGGGGGGGCAGGAGGCTGGGCTGGGCAGGTGGAAGAGGTTCCTGTAGCTCCCCACAGCACTGAGATACTGCTGAACCCTGAAAGTTCTCAGGGACCTCACTGCTGCTGGGTGGGAACACTCACTGACTGCTTGGCCTCACTCGGATGAAACAATTCCTGCTGGAGCAAACAGCAGGTACTTCATAAGAAAAGGTGCTGTTTATGTGAAAAGCTGACTGTGTGTTATCTTCTGGGGCCATTTATTTCATTACATGTCCTGTATTTATTTAGTTTGGCTTAATGTAAGACACCTGCTGCAGGAAAGCATCCTGCAAAACTCCCATTTTCTCAGGCTTTGCTGGATGTGGAATATGCACAGACTTGGGTGTATATGTGTGTACATAAATCAATGACAGAAACACTAAGCTGCCTTAGTCTGTTAATAAGAGAAAATAAAGAAAAGGCAGAGGACAGCAGTGTTAGAAGTGTGTGTATAGACATAAGAGATGGTCCTGCCAGTGAAGCATAAACACAGCTCTTCTGCCAGGCCCTACACCTGTATATACTCAGCAGAGTGAATTTCTTGAAGAGCTGCCAAGAATTAACCACTCCGAGATGGATGTAGCCAGTAATTAAAGTGGGGACCTGTACCATCATTAACTTACCTTTCAAACGAGACAGTCGGGCTCAGATAACAGCAATCTGTCTCTCCCTTGACAATTCCAAGGGGCAGATACAGCAGCAATCTGAGAATTTCAGAGGAAGTGAGTCAGAATGAAGCCTTTTAATGTGATAAAAGGCAGTGCAAGAGTAGAAAAGGGGGGCCTGGAGGGACAGGAGCCCTAGGGCAGTGATGTGTTTGGGGGCACTTTGTCCTTCCATGGTCTGGCTGGTTTTGTTCTAATCTATCTATCTGGAAGGTTTTATTCTAATCTCTGATGGTTCCTGGCATGCTCAGTGTCTTCTGAGGGAAATGGGAGTGGCAGGAGAGCTGCATTGGTCCTGTTACAAATGTGATGTCTGTTCTTTTCCCATTCACTTCAGAAACCACCATGAAAACTTGCTGACAGACAATGTGTCAGTACAAGCTGCCATGAATGCAAATTTCAAAGCAGGGCTGGTAGGATCTGCTGCCCTTTGGAGCTTGGGTGGAATTAGGGATATTCAGTAACCACTTTCCTCCTGTTCTGCCCTTGTTGATGCTGAGTTGTTGCTCTTGGATTGTTATTTCTGGTGCAGGATTATTTTAGATATAGTTTTACCAATTATTCTGAAATTAAGGTAAACCCTTGTATGCAAAAGAGAAAAAAGAAAAGTAATTTTTGTCTCAGTTGTGTAGGCAGCCTTCTCCAGGCACTGTGTGAGGATGTTCATGGGTGAGGATGTTCAGGAGCTAAGACAGTGGCTGTCCCAGCATTTATACTGGGAAATGCCTGCTCTGTTTTGCTGGTGCAGTGCACTATTTATTGCCTGTAAGACTTGCATATGGACATCACTCAGAGTATTACACGGTGCTGATTGCCAGTGTGGGCACTGATGGCTGAGAAATGCCAGCTCTTGCAGCAGGGAAAGCTGACACTCTGCTTTCCAAGGCAGATATTGATCCCTAGGAAGTTCAGCAGTGCTGAGCATTTGCCTTGGTTCAGTACAAAGTCTGGCACCTGAGCTTGCAGCTCTCATCAAGGATGGTGTGAGCTCAGCCTCCAGACATCTCACTGTGCCTCTAATGCCAAATAGCTCCTAAGAGCTACTATTTATCCTGCAGCTCCTGCCAGTGAGCTCAGGTCTGGGGTGTATCCAGGTCAGGCTGCCAAGCACATCCAGATCCTCTGATTTAAATCTCCACAAGTTGCACATCACATTTCAAACAATCGCTAATTGCTTCAGCTTTTCAGGATCTCCTAAATTCTCCAAGAGCTCCAATTTATTTAAACCCTAGGTTTAAATAAATTACCCTTAAAAATTAACATTAGAAGAGAAAAGCCCTGTTAAATGCCACCTGCTCTTTTAACTCTTAATCTGTGCATCGCTGAAAATTTGCTGTGACTGAGGCCAAAACACAATCTGCTGTTTTCTCTGCTTAGTGCCCAAAGTGTGGCCACGGGTTTATGCAGTGACTCAGCTTTAAGCCCTGTCCTGTTGTTCCCAGTTTGTCCCCTCCAGCAGCAGAGAAGCTGGATGGACAGCCAGGTCTCTGTATCAACAGGAGGGGACAGTGAGAGGCAGAGATGACACGGCAGCTCCAGGCAGATGTCAGGAAGCACCTGGGAGGGCGGTCAGGAAGGAGCTGCCAGCAGCACTCACACGCTGCTGCCACAAGAAAGTGCTGCTGGAAATGACAGGGGAGCTGGCACCTCTGGGGACTCAGCTGGGGCAGAGAGGAAGAGCCCTTGCTCCTGGTGTTCCTGCCCTATCTGAGCAAAATCCTGCTTCCATCTTGGTGAAATCTCCCAGCAGAGCCGTCATTCCCCAGCCCCATGGAGGGCACTGGAAGGATGCCTGGCCTGAGGGATGAGGGGATGAAATGAAGTGGCTGTGGGATGTCAGGGGCACAGTTCATCCCTTGTGCGAGCTGCAATCAGCCAGGACTGATTGACACAATCCAACTTAACAGCTTGTCACTGGAGAGGAGGCTGTTCACCAGTTCCATTAGGAAATGTTACTATTTAATGTTACTTATTAATGTTACTATTTAATGTTACTTATTAATGTTATTATTTCTCTTCGGTGGTGTGTCAGTGCAGCCTTGGGGTGCTGGATGCGAGATCACCCCTGTTCCACCGTGTCCCTGCACTGCTGTTGCACCATAACAATTCTTGGGGAGGGGCTGGGGTCTGTGGCAGAAGGGAAAAGCCTTCTGTTCCTGCAAGCAGTGCCCTTCATTGAGAGGAGTCACTGTGGAAGATGCTGGGCAGCCTCTGTGTGACTCTCTCCATAACTGCAGGGCAGAAATGTTTTGTATTAGTGCCCACCAAAGCAGTTATTTTGGCTGAAGGCTCCTGCTGGCTCTCTGGCAAAGGGGATGGCAGGCACCAAACCTGCTCTCTGCCTTCTCACTGCTGAAAGTAGCCATGCATAATTTATTCTGCCCAGCTGCTGCCATGGCAGTTTTAATGCACATGGTTTGGTCACCAGCAGAGCTGGCAGGGACAGGAGCAGCCTGTGAGGAGCTGGCTGCAGGTCCCTGAGCCCCTGAAGGTCACAAAAGGGCAGCTCTGTGCTGTCCCCATCCCTCCCTCCTGCTCCCAACTGTTGCCATGTGGTCTGCAGCTCGCAGCCTTTCCTGATGGGATAATCCAGGGCTAAACCCTGTGAGTACCAGATGGAGTTCAGGCCTGTTCGTTCTCTGTGTTAATTACCCAGAATGTCATTTATTTCTTTCTTATGCATTGTGGCAGTTTTAGCTGTTGGTTTGTTGGTTTTTTAAATGTAGTCAGATGGTGAAGTGAACACGCTTTTCTGAGATCTCTAGGGAGTTAGCCCAGTGTATATTTGATCATTGTCAGCTTGCAAGACAGCTCTCAGAGTCCAAGATTTAAAAGCAGAGTTACTGTCTGAGCCAGCACAATGAACAAAAGTTATTTTTCAGATGGGAAGGCTGCAGCCCCCAGCCCTGCTTTGCAACTGTGAAACCCCATAAAAGCCATTCCTTCCAGATGATCACCAATGAAACCCTGCTGCTATAAGCACCTGCTCAAAATCAAAGCAAATCCTTTGCTTGAATTTAAGCATGTTCTTCTATGCTTTGCTGACCTGAGGCCCACCACTGCCCAGACCCTTGGAGCTAACTGGGGGAACCAGGAGGGAGTCAGTGCTGGTAGAGGGGAAGGAAAGAGCAGGTGGAAAGGGATGAGATGTAGGATAGTGCAGGGAGGGAAGATCAGCTGTTTCATTCTCCTGCTGCTATCAGAAAGATGAGGGCTGAAGCCTGCTGTGGCACCCTAGATCCCCAGAATCACAGACCATCCTCAGTTTGAAGGGACCCGCAAGGATCCTCCAGCCAAACTCCTGGCCCTGTGCAGGATGGCCCCAAGAGCTGCACCGTGTGCCTGGGAGGGTTTGGGCTGTGTTTGGTGTTGCTGTCTAACACTCGAGTCTTGGCAGCCTCTCCACCCCTCCTGTCTGCTTGTACCCAGCACCTCCCAGGGTTGAGAAGTGACTACAGCAGCCTGGTACAGTGCCAAGGCTGGTGGCTCTGTTGAGGTTGGGACAAGTTTGGAGCTGCTGGAGGGTGTCAGGAGCTCATCACAGTGCAGGATTTGGCCACAGGACGCATGCAGCCAGTCAGGGGCTGGCTCCCAGCACTTCCATCTGGTCTGGATATCAGCATCAGAGAAATCTGCCATCTTGCTGCACTTTGAAGTTTTGTCTACTGAGATCTAGAAAGCCGCAAGAAATCAATCCCTTTTCTTGTCACCATTAATTTGAAGTGCTGGAGATGAATAATTAATTATTTGCATTAGATACTAAAAAAATACTTGATAAAACAGGCTGCTGTGCCTCAGCCCTTTCTTCAGCAGAGTCCGTTCTTTGCTGGCTGCAGGAGGGATGCCTCAGGAGAGGGGGACCCAGAGCAAGGGGTCTGCACTTCTGCAGCCCGGAGGACTTGGCTCTCCTGGGCAGGGGGAGCAAAATCAGGGTCCCTGAAGCAGAGCTTGCCTTGGCTCACTGCTGCTGTGGGGTAAAACACGCCTGGTGCCAAAGCAGGGTGGTGACAGCCAGGCCAGCCGGGGCTGTCCGTGATCCGGGCCATCCTCTGCCGTTGCAGGTTCTGTGGAGAGCCTGTCCCACACCACGTCGTCCCCTCAGCCGTCCCCGGCCGCGCTCCCGCACGGGCCCCGCCTGGCCGAGCCCGCCCCGGGCGAAGAGCCCGCCGGCGCCGAGGAGACCCGCAGCGAGGCCGAGTCCGTGTTCCTCCCCGACTACCTCTTCCTGGCCAACTGCGAGTCGGGCAAGCTCAGCCACACCAGGTGAGCCCGGAGCGGCCACAGCCCGGCCGACACCTCTGGGGGCTCTGCCACGGGTCCCATTTTAGGCGTCAGGCTCGGGCTGCAGTCTGTGTGAAAGACAAGCCAGTGACTCTCATTCCAGCCTGGGAATCCCGTTGTTCCTTTCCAGGACATCATGGTAAATCCTCAATAAATATGAGCATGTGCAGGACTTGGCAGCAGGTGTACCTTGTGCAGTTGTGCACAAAATCAGATGATGGAGCATCACTAAGAAGTCTAGGAAATATTCTCAATTGCTTTACGTTTTTAATGCACACAACTTTCTTCTGTTAACAACTTCAGTAACATTTCTTGCACTGGATGGCTCACACCACTACACCCTCGATTATCGTTTCTGTAAGTTATAAATTCATCACTCTCTGTCAAGGTCTTTCAGCTTAGAAATATGGATACAGAAAGGATTTAATTCTTGGGAGTCAGCCATTCATATAACAGATGTGCCAGGCTGTAGCCCCCTCTGCCTGTCCAGGCATGAAGCTGGGGCACACAGTCCCAGGGAGCCCTGCCCCTCAGGGCTGGCCCCCAAACACCAGGGGACCACCAGCCTAATCCAATTTACAGGGTGCTTTTCAGAGCATAGATTAGTGGTTTAGCATCATATGTTGGTCCTGTCCTTTCCAAGGTGGGTGGCTGAGGATCTCACACACAGCCTCCCTCCAGGCACCTGCTGGACCCCAGGGTGCTCCACAAAGTGTCCCAGCCTCCAGCCCAGCTCAGAGGGAAGGCACAGGTCTTGTCCCGAGCTGTGGATTTTTGTTTGCTGTGTTTTTGCAGCAGCAGCAAAGGAAAGCTCAGCTCCTGCCCTCTGTCTCCTTGCAGGTGTGACAGCTGGTCCAACTCAGACAGATCCCTGGAGCAGACCTCCTCGGACGATGTGTTTGTTGACTCCCTGCAGTCGCAGCCCTCCCTGTACCTGGTGCAGCCGGGCAGCGCCGGCCCCGCGGCGGCGAATCCCGGCCCGGTGTCCAGGAGCACGGACCTCAGCCGCCCATCCAGTGACTTCTCCTCCTCCTCCCCGCTGCTGGGGACGCCGCTGACGCCGACATTCCCGAGGGAGCAGGGCCAGCAGGCGCTGCCCGTGGGCGTCAGGCCGCTGGACGTGCTGTCCAACACGCCCCCGCCGCGCCCGCCCAAGCCCACGCACTTCTCGGACAGGAGGGGGGACGAGCTGGGCAGCGGGGCCCTGCACAACGGGCACGCCGCCCTCTGCAGGGCACAGGCCACGCTGGTGCCCAGGAGGATCTCCTTGTCCAGCCTGGACAACGTCAGGAACTGGAAAGGTGAGGGCACCGTGGGAGGGATGGAGCTGCCCGAGCGCACAGCGAGGTTTGGGTGTCCTGTTGTGCCTCTGTGGCCTCCCCTCTGGGAAATTTTACACAAAATGCTGTTTTCAGATGAATTAGTGAGCAGGATTCAGGCCTGTCCCGTAGGTTTGGCTCCTGCTCTGAAGAAGCCTCTCAGTATGTATAGACGGGCAGCAGTTTGGCTCTGATCCTTTCAGGGGGCTCATGCCTTGCTCATTTCCCCCTCCCTCCTCAGTAGAAAAACCCAAATGAGAAATCAGCCACTGAATCGGGCAGTGCCAAACTCTGTTCATACAGGTGCAGGTGTGGGCTGGCAATCCCTCTGGAGCTCTGCTGCTTTGCTACACCCAGCCCGTTCTGTGAGAGCTGCGTGTCTTTTCACAGCTTAGAGTAAAGGCCAGGAAGTCAGGGAGACGCTGGGGATGGGATGTAATCCTGGCTGAACCAGGGACTCTGCCTGTCCTTGGACAAATCCCACTCTGTCCTTGCACTTCTGTCAGGGCAGTCTGCAAACCTGCTGCTGCAGAGCAAGGCAGGGCTGCAAAGCAGACTCTGCTCTGAGCTGAGCTGCTTTTCCTCTTGCTCCTGAAACCATCACCACAAACAAGAGCAGCAGTCAAACCCCACAACATCACAGTGTCAAAAACCAGCATGTGCAGTATGAGAAATTATTATTATTATAATTATTATTACATGGAGCCACAGAACTGTGGGAGGCAGCTGGAGTACCTGGCTGGAAATCATCAAGTATATTGCAGTGATGTGAAAACCTTCATTTTTGATGAGGAGAAAAGGTGTAGGTTTTTAAGGGCAAGCATCCTTTAGACTCCTGCAGTTTGAATGACCAGACAATGTGTGGGGTGTTAGATCTTGCTCTTAAAGCTCACAAGTGAAAGCAAGGAGATCTCTGCTCAGCCTGTTTATCAGTGTACACACAATTCTTGGAAGGTTTCTGGAGAAACACCCATCAGTGGAATTGCTGTTCTTAATTATCAGCTACATTTGGCTGCTCCCTGAGAGGTGCTGCTCCAACGGGGCTGGTTCATGATCCTCCAACCCAATTTACACCAAAATGTCTCTAAGAGGATTAAGTGGCCAAATGTCATGTTGTGCTGCTGTGCTGCAGGGTTGTCTCTGCCTGATGGGGGCAGCAATGAATTAATAAGTGCTGCCACTTTTTCTTACCCTGAGTGTAGCTGAAACCACTTGAAGGATTTAACTCTGAATTAAAACATGTTTAACAAGATGAGAATAAACAGGGAGAAAGCAGCAGTTCCTCACCTGCTTCCCCAGTGAGTGCACTCACGTTATTAACTTAATTTTTTGCCCTTGCCAACCTGCAAAAGGTGCACAGATGTAATCAGCCCAGGGCAAAAGCAGCATGAGCTGATGGAAATGCCATGAGGGAGGATGAGCTGTAGGGCACCTGTATCCTGGCATCTGCCACAGCCTCGTGCCTCAATGCCTTTTGCCATAATAAATAAATGTAGCTGTCCCAGGACAGTGAGTGTGCCTATCTGAATATGGACCTGAACTAACAGAATTGCTTTGCTCTTGTTCAGCCTTTTTTTTTTTTTCCTGGTACCACCAGAAATGCCCCCAGCTGCAGTGCTGACATTTCCACCACGAGAGCAAGGAATGGATTAATATGGTTGCAGGGATTTAAGGCATTCCCATAGAAAAGCCATTTTCTGCACAGAAAATCCCTCTTCAGAAAAGGGTGGTGGTTGTAAGCATCTCCCACAGCTGATCCTCTGTGTTCTGAATGCTGGATTTTAGGGTTTTTTGGCTTTTGCTTGGAAAACAAAATTGACCTATGCCAAGACAGAGGCCCAAGTGCACAAGGACACAGAGAATGGTGATTTTCTCTGGCTGCTCATTCCCCATCACCCTGAGCCACTTGCACCACATCAGCACTTCTGCATGACAAAGCAAAGAATTTTTCTCCTACCATTAAGTTCCCCCACACAGCACTTTCTGTACAATAACAGTTGCTTCCCTGGCACCTTAAAAAGCTCCTAAATAAATATCCAAGAAATAATATTATCTGTAATAGCCCCTTTTCATATGATTTCCCCAGTTTGACAGATGCAAAAACAGAGAATGACTGGAGCAGGAGCTGCATTTAAATTCTTGCTTGCTTGCTCCCACACCAGTCTTTTTCCCCAACTCTTGTGTTACAGGAAGCATAAGTTTCAGCTGGATTATACATGAGCAGGTTCCTTGGTTTCATCATACTTAAAATAGATGTAATCACTCTTGAAGTGCTGCTGAGTTGGATCTGGTCATGTCATTGTATTTGCTCATTTAGGAGTTATGGAATCTTTATAAAACTCTAATTATTTTAGAGCCATATGTTTTACTCCAGAATTATCTCTGTAAGGTTGCACTGCCTTATCCCATTTTTAATCACTTTTTTTTTTCCTTGCAGCAGATATGGAAGGCAGTTCCCTAAGAAGTCGAGATAAGAGGCTTAGCTTGAATTTGGTGAGTACTCTGTTTGCACAAATTTAAAACACTGGCACATAAACTTCAGAGTGAATCATTTCACATCCTGATATTCAATCATTCCTCTCCTCTGTTCGGCAGAAGAATTTAAAAAATTGAAAAAGTGCCTGGCTTTGGGCAACTTCTGTGTTGGCTGCTTTGTGGCCTCAGGCAGCCTCAGAGAGAAGAGGGAGGGAGGGAGAGGCCTCGATCCTGAGCATTCTGTTTTTAAAGCAGATGAAGCTGGGGCTGAGATGAAAAATCTCAGCAGCCTCAAGAATCAAACTGTTGATCAAGAGCACCAGAGCAAACGGCTTATTCCAAGAAAAAGGGGTCTGAAGAAGCCTGTCACTTCGTAGGGATATCGCTTATTTAGGACACTGGGAAATGTCTGCTCTCAGTGTGATTGAAGGCTCTGTCAGTCGGCAGCTCCCTCAGCCTCTGGCAGACAGTTCCTAGCAGCACCATCTCACATCACACAGCCAGTCCTGTCCCTGCTGCTAGATGTTATCTTTTCTGGGAGATCTTTGCTGCTGGTGGGCAACTTACATTTTTCTCCTTTTTGAAAGCTTGCAAGGAGTGTAATCGATGCCTCTCACCACTCAGCCAGCACTAACCTGCATGATGTGATTTTCTAATGCTAATTCCCAGCGATCAGAAGTGAGTTGTAGGTCTGTCTGCTCTCTCAGTTTCCACATTTGCCAAAGTCTAGGTCGTCAGGTGTTCTCCTTTCAGACTTTTGTATTCAGGATCTTTCCTCATTTTATAGGTCAGAATTAGTGCTGTGAGAGGCCAGTGCAGCCTGGCAGAAGTTGGAGGATTTAAGCGATAAAGTCACCAATATAAAGTCACCAATCGGTTTGGTTCTGGTTTCCAGCAGTGACCCGTGGAGCTCCTCCAGAGCCGGAGCGCTCACTGAGCTCCCGCGTTTGTCTCTTCGTGCTGTGCCTCTGAAAGGCCCGCAGGGGCTGAGCCCGGGTGTGCTGGCAGCTCCCGCCGCCCCTGCCGTGCGCTAACAGCTCCGTTTCTCCCTGTGCCTGCAGCCCTGCCGCTTCTCCCCGCTGTGCGCGGCTGCGGACGGCAACGAGGACAGCTACGTGCCCATGCGGCCCAGCACCTCCCCGTCCGAGTGCTCCCCCGACGGATACATCCCCATGAGCCCTGCCTCGGCCACCTTCACCTTCCCCGTGGCCAGCACCGAGAAGATCACCAGCCCGCTGCCAGAGCTGCCCTCCGACGTGGAGCCCCCTCCCGTCAACCGCGACCTCAAGCCGCGGAGGAAGTGTAAGACAGACCTAACAAAACCCGCAAAGAGACTTAACAAACCGGCAGAGCCCGGGGATTCTGATGGTGGGACGTGGGTGACCTCCTTCGGTAGTGCCCTTGGCATGGCCTAAAGGAATTCCCCCTCCAGAGGAGGGGTTGAAATGCTGCGTGACTCCCAGGCTAGGATGTGCTTGCAGGGTGCTTTGTGAGTGGAGGAAGAGCTTCCACGGCTGCTTTTGCAGGCAGAGCCCGGGTGGCTGCATAAGCACAGGGCCTGGCTTTTCCCTGTGACTGCAAACAGCCAAGGGGATGTAGCCTGGGAGGCAGCAGACCAAATCCTGCCACTCTGAAATAGATGTACTCCTGTCTCACCAGCTCTCTGACCAGCCACGAGTGGGACATCCAAACACTCAAGTACTCAGACTTGGTGTGTTGGTTGAAGCTCTGTTGGGTAGGCACAGCTGCCTTAGTTGAATTAGGAATTTTCTGCAGATGGTAGTTTTCCATTCCTGGTTTTCATGGCATGTTCAAAATCCGGGTTGCACTTCTAGAGAATATACTGGGGACAAATTCAGCTTTCAAGTAGAGAGATTGCCTAAACCTAGCCTGTAATAAAGCTCTTAGGGTTGCAAAGTCACAGGGCTACTGAGAAAATGGTTCAGGCAGTGCTGCTGTAAAGTGGGGACAGACATTTGGACCATTGCCATGAAGAAAAGCAAACTCATGTTCTTTCTTGAAGGGGTTTGAGAATGATGGGCAGAGGTACGTGTAGTGGTGACAGGAATGATCCTGATCCCCATGTACAGGACATTTTTGTTTAGAGCACAGTCCAAGACCTGTTGTAACCTGTAGGCCAAACCAACCTCTCCAAGGCAGCACATCCAGAGTGTATTTGGGGCAAGTGTGTGTATCTTGTGCAGCACGGGGTCTCTTTATGCCCACTGTATTTATTCTGTTATTTTAGGGTGACTGGGGACTTTGCTTTCCAGCACTGACCCAAGAGGTCATTGGTTACTGATTCCTGTAGTGGTTATGCTCTGTGAAATACTGTTAGTTTCTTTCTGTTAATACATAACTGCACTCCTGCAAGCAGTCTGCAATTTCCATTGAACACAGTTCCTTTTGTATTTACTCACAGCACGACCACCCCCTCTGGACTTGAGGAACCTCTCCACAATCCGGGAGCACGCTGCCGTGACCAGGATGTGGACTGTGCCTTAGTAAGTCAACAAGAAACTGCCATTCCAATCTGCTGAGCATTAGCATGGGATAGAGTTAAAAATAACTTACACAAGAAAGATTCCTGGAGAAGTCCACAAACAAAAGTTCCCCAAGGTTCCTTTCAGTAATCCCCCAGGCTTTTGCTGGAGGAAGCAAAAGCAAAAAAGCAGGGCTAGAAAAAAGCAGGGCTTTTTCTCTAAAAAGCAGGGCTCCCTTTCATGATGGCAGCTCCAGAGAATCCAGTATTGTGATTTGAAGGTTCCTCTCAAACAGCCTGGAGCTGCTCTGCACTCTGGTGTGGCTGCTGGGAGGGCTAAAAGCTTGGCCTGCCTAAACTGTGGTAGAGCCATTTCTGCTCCTGAAAATTCATATAGCACAGGAGAACCAGATCGGATAAAGATATGCCTGAAGTGTACACTGGGTGTAGAATTCTGCACTGCCACGTAGCAATCCAGTGACCTTTTGTCACTTGAAATCAGTTGTTGGTAAAACAAGAACTTTTGATCCCAAGGCCCAGGTAGTATGAGCAGGTGATGCTGTTGGGCTCCAAGGGCAGCAGAAGACATCTTCAGGAGACCTGTGAATGAGCAGGGGAGGACTTCAGCCTGCTGGCTGCAGGAATCTTGGCACAAAAAATAAAAGCAGCTGTGCTGAAGTGTGCATGCAAAAGCCAGAAATTCCCATCAATCTCCTCTGCACACCCCGGGCACTCCAGAAAATGTGGGATTTTGCTGGCATGGGTGCCAGACAGGGCACTTCCACTCCCCCATTGCAGGTGAAGGGCAAAAGAGACACAAGATGAGCAGTTCCTCAGTTGCAGAGCCCTCCCTCACACCCAGTCCAAGGCTGGTTAAGCCCCTTGGTACTCTTAGGGAAAGCAAATTCCCTGCCTCCCCAGCACCCCTCCAGAGCAGGGTTAATCAGTGCTGACACAGGGCAGTGAAGGAGAACAAGCTTAGGGTGAGTTTGCATGTTTTACACTAACAAAAATAAAAAAATAAAGTTATGCCTTAAACTAATACAGCAAAAGGAGTTATGCTGTCCATGCTGCACAGAGAGGCCATCTGATTTCCTATTAACCAAGCCCATTGTGCTTGCCTGTGGTAATTTATGCAGCTTGCACCTCTGAGGGTTGTGCCAGACCAAGTTCCTTTGCATGTACCTCCAGCAGCTGATTCATTCCCATGGGTCCCCAAAATGGGGATACCTGCACAGCCAAGGAACTGCCCCCAAATGAATGATAGCTCTGTGCCCCTTGACAGAGAATTGCTTCAATGTTTTACACTTTCTGTCACACCAGACAGAAAACTTCCATAAATCCCAGAGGAAAAAATCAACAAAATCAGTCAGCAATACAGCACAGTATTTGTAGAACTGAGGAGTGGCTTTGGACATCCTCCCCATAAAGGCCACAGCCTTAGTGTGAGTTTATTCACCATATGGAGCGTTTCAGGCTTTGGCTTCATTTCAGTGCATCTGTAAGAGGCTGCTTTAACCTCTCCTGTGTTTTTCCCCATAGCAATCGAATGAGCTTTATCTCACCAGAAAGAGACGGTATTAATTCAGCAAGAATATTTGCCAACTCAGTTTCCGGGGAAGAGGAAGAAAGTTACATTCATATGGTAATGTCATTTTCACACAGCCATCCTTTGCTTTATTCTGCTCTGTCACATTGATGGAGAATGCAGAAGTTTGTTTTCTAAGAAAAAAAAGCGTTGAGGAGGTTTGTCCTTTGCCTTCTGGTTTGTTTTCTTCTTTCAGATGATGAAAGGGTTTTAAGGCAAAGACACTGGGCCCAATTTACAGAGAGATAAGGGGAGCCCTTTTCCTGCTCTGCAGAACTCAGCTGTTCGCCCACGAATGTTGCTGAGCAGTTCCAAGAGATCACAGGGATCAGCCATATTTACATGAGAACTCATTAAGACAAAGGAAAATTAAATCTTTTCACCTTTTAAAAGTGTCCCTTGCAAAAATCTCCTAGGAAATAACAGCAAGCTGTTAGTGCACTTCCTAAAGAAACACACTAAATATTGTGCAGAAACAGAACTCCCATTAAAGTCTCCTTGCTTCTGCTTTGGCTGGTGGCACTAACCCCACTTCCCATCCCATGGAAGAAGAACATCTGGCTTTGTGGCTTCCTTTTTTCCATTTACTCTTTAGCCATATCTTGCAAAAGACCAGAATCTTGTTTTACTTTGAATTTTAGGTGGAAATGGATCTCAAATCCATTCATCTGAGCCAATGTCTACAGATGTGCTCCATAGCCAAAGCCCAGTACCAATAGCTGTAAAAATATTGCAGAAGTGACCACAGTCTCCATTTGAATCATACTTTCAAATTTTAAATCTCTACCAGACTAAAATCTGCTCAAGAGAGCAGTTCCAGTTGTAACCATTCTCCATTTGATTTTTCTGGTCTAGGAAAACCTGCCATATGTTTGTGGTTATCTGTGATGTTACAAGAATAATTTTCAGTTTCTAGATTTGAACCAAATCTTCACAATTTCTTCAAATTCACTGAATGATGATGTTTAAGTGGGTGCCCCTGCAATTCTGAGCATTCCAAGGGCTTGGATTGAGAAGCTGAGCACAAGTACTTCTTGATAAAATTGAGTATAAATCATCCTGTTTCATTTGTTTTGCCAGAATTATCAGCAGAAAAAGGGTCTCACAGTTTCTTTATGCCATGCCGCAATTATCAGTTATGCTGTGGTTAATAACCAAATGCCCCCTTGAGATAGAAAATGATGTGGCCCTGACTGTTCTCATCCACATTCTGCCAGGCAAATCTCCCAAGTCACAGCTGTGATCCTGTTCCCTTCTAGGATCATGTTTTCAGAGCATTAAAAGTTTTTCTTCTTTCCTGACAGGACCACAGACAGGCCACATCTCCATACAGTGGTGCTTTTCCATGGACAAGGAAATCTAACCTTGATTACTTAGCACTGGATTTTAACTCTGCTTCCCCATCCCCTGTGCAGAAGGTAAAACCCCACAGCCTCCTGTCCTTTTGTGTGCTGGGAGGAAATCCAGGCCCAGGGTTGAATTCTGCTGGGTGCCCCAATGCCATGGTGAAGGCAGTGGTGTTTCCAGCTGACTGTGTTTGTGTCAGACTTGAGATTATCGTGATAAAAGCATGCTCTGGGTGCTGACAGGGTGTCCTCAGTGAGATCTGTGGGGATGCTGCTAACATGAGCTCAGCACAGGCTCTGAGGGCTGCTGGGTTGATGCTTGCAGGATCTCTGCATGATCCTTCATTTTCATCCAGTCTCCACAAAGCCCTTCCTGCTAATTCTCCCCAAATTCTCTTTGCAGTAACAAGTTTGCAGATAAACTTCCATTGCAGATAAATTCATGGGGGTTAAACTGTCCTCTTGTAATCTCTTGTAATCTGGCAAAGCATGCATCTTGATTCTTGCATCACCAAAACCATTTCAGTTTCCTTTGCAATGCTGAGGAAATACATTCCTTGTTCCCAAGAACTTCTCACCGGCCCAGGTGCTGGGTGGGTACCACTGCCAAGCAATGAACTGTTGTCAGTTTGGACCATTTTATGTGTTGTGTATCATTTTCCCCACCAGCCAATACTCCCAATGCAAAAGACTCAAGGCTCTTAAAGCTCTCGTATTTAAGCCCTCCCTGTATCTAAAATGAGGCTGTCCCTGCAGCAGGATCACTCAGATGAGGAGAGGATGATTATCTGCAGGGAAGTAGCCAGTGCAGCACGTTTCCCTGGCTTGCTGGGCTGAGTGACAGGGTGACAGATGGATAATTACAGCTACTGCAGCCTGCAAAGCAATGCTTTTGTCAGCTGATGTCACTGTGAGCTTCAGGGTGGAGTGAAGCAATCAAGGAACCAGGGAAAGGGAGAACAGAAAATCAAGCTCAGTTTCATTAACACCCCTTTTCAACCTGAAAATTAAAACACTGTTTTTTTCCTCTCTGTCCTGTAGAAACCTTTTCTGTCTGAGGAACAGAGAGTGGACTATGTCCAGGTAGATGAACAGAAGACTCAAGCTTTACAGAACACTAAGCAGGAATGGACAGATGAAAGACAATCAAAAGTGTAAGGAAGATTTGGGATCTGGAGGGTTTTTTTTTTGCACTGGAACCACAATGTTAATGGAGCAGCTATCACAGTAGAGCTCACAGGCAGAGAGAGCTGTAAGATGCTTACAGTCTGCAGAGGCCTTTTCACTGGAAACCTTCGATTTCAGCTGGAAGAAGTGTGAGTGAGTGGTTCACTGATGACTAAAGTGATGCATTAGCCTTTTACTGCCCTTACCAGGATGTACATGGTACCATTTTCTGGCATGATTCTGCAACGAGTCATACACTTAACGTTAACAAATCCACTACAACTTGTATTAATCTAGTTCGTCCTGCCTTCTCCTTCTGTTGCATAATTCCTAGTTGCTAAAGCTATTTTTTGATATTCCTACAAATGCTGCAGGTGCTGGGAGTGCTTTTATGGCAGCAGGCATCTGACAGATTTTGGTGACTAATCAACTAAGGGCTAAAATACTGAAACAATAAAAAAGAACTTTTTGAATATATAGTGCTTAAGCAAAGAGAATTTTGAAAAATATTTTTCCCCTGGGTTTCAAAGTTCTGGCTGTGAGCTGATGCTGTCAGAACTCAGAACAGGACTACATATCCATGCAACTGGAATGCATGGTCTTTGGCCTCTGGGTGAAGGTCATTGTGTTAAGCTTCTTCCCTCCACTGTGGCTCGTACCTGTCACTTTTCTCTCTGATTCCTGCTGATGTTTTCTCCCCTGTCTTGGGAAGTGTCTTTGGCACAGCACAGCTGCTCTTCTCATAGGAGGCTGTGGCCACACAGCTCTTGGCTGGCCAAAAAATAGAAGGGGAAGCTGTGAGCCTGTTTCTGCAAGCCTTGAGAGAACTGGCAAAGGATCAAGACTGCTTTCATCTGAGCAGAAGAAGAAATGCCATCGGAATCGCTGGTAGCAGTCGTCAGTCTGATTGTTTCACTAGACACACCCCAAAATAAAAAAGCATTAGGAAGTGCAGCGTGCTCTGAGCCTGCCAAAACAGGACAACAATGTGCTCACACAGCATGGGGACCTCTGGGCTCAGGAAGTTTATCTACCTTGGGGCTTGTTACCGGCACTATCTCAGGATAACAGACGTGTACAGTTTATAAAATATTTAACTTGAAACGCTTGGCTGCCGTCTTTATTTTACACAGCCACACAGCCACTCGTGGAAGTAGGCAGTGATGCTGAGTGACCCACACTGGGTTTGGGCTCACAGGCTTTGCTCCTGTGCATGATGAGTCCCAGTAGCCATAAGAGGTCTGACCCTGTCAGCACGGACAGACAGACAGGATCCTCACAAAAGATTTCTCCTCTGCCAGTGCCAACTCTCCAGCCTCCCTCTGTGTGCCTGTTGATACCACGTGGCATTGCTGTAACCTGACATCCCAAAAACTCTGATCTACCAAACAGAGCTCATGGAAATGTCACTGCAGAAACCATTTCAGGCCTTTCCAGGCTCCTGCTGAACCTCCTCCCTGCACCCCGTGTGCCCTCATCCTTCAGGCACTCTGGGAGCCCGCATGAGAGGCAGCACAGCTAACAAACACAGTTTTCCTCCTACCTCAAGAGAGCTGAAGGGCTACAAGTCTCACTGCTTTTTTAGCCCAGCCCCCGGGGATCTGTGGTGACCAGGATCTCACTTGGTTACCCTGCAGAGGGTTCACCAGCACCTTCACTGACTGGGGCAAACTGGGCACCTGTGGGCATGAGGTGTCCTGGACTAGAGCTGCTGGAACACCAGGGTTGGTCCTGCAGGGTTAGTCCTGACCTGCTGCTCCCTCTGCTCTGCTCTGCTCCTCGCCACCAAAGCTCTCAAATGGAAGTTGATGCTCCTAAAAATTCTGAAAATAATTCCCACTTTTCCATGTGTATCCCTTGTCTGTCTGCTGTGAAATGCAGTTTGTTAAAAGCCAGCTGTTCTGTCCTCTAACTGATTTAGCAGAGCTGTGAGCAGCCATGCCCTGGGAGTGACACTGTGACAAGGGCAGGGCATTCAGGGGGAGGCAGTGGGGTCTGGACCTGAACAAAGGTGTCAGAGAGAGGGAAGCAGGGAAGGGCCTGGATGCTGAGCCCTTTCCCTGCCTGCTCTAAAGAATTGCCTTCTTTTAAAGTGTACAAATAGCAGGTGTTGCTGGAAGCTCTTGGTATGCACTGATGTACTGAAAGGGTTAAAAAGCTAAAAGGTGTTTTAAATTACAGACAACTCCACAGAGGTGAGGGAAGCTGTGTTCTGCTACTGCAGATCCCAGAGTGTGGAGTGATGGCAGGGCAGCCTCTGATGTGGATCAGAGCCACATTCAGATCAGCTCGTGTTTGACTGGAGCGTTCCCTTCACGCTGTCAGAAAATCTTCTGAAGTGGAAAAACACCAAGTTATTGGAGACAACTGACTCTCTTCTTATTCTAGTTTATTGTAAAAACATTTAAACTTCAACAAACCTGGCTAACAGATCATTCAGAAGTTTAAAGGAAGAGCTGTATCTGGATTTTTACTGCCCTAAAAGGACATAAGCATTTAGCTTGACTGGGACTGTCCTTAGATCAGAATGGCCCCTTTCAACTTCCTGTGTCCCCTGCTTGCCCTCACAACACTCTTATCTTGATCAAATGCTGCTGGCTGGTTTCTAACTTTCACTTTTAACTAAGAGCTAAGTTTGAGGGTTTATTGCAATTTTTCATGTAATGTCTGTTCCTACTGCCTGCTGCAGGGCCCGTGACTTAGATTCTTGTGCAAGTACCATACATGAAACAGGAGCAATCAAAAAATACTGGGGAAAAAATTAAAAGCAAAACAGTTCTTCTCAAAGAAAGGCTTTTTTTTTTCCATTTGTTTTGGTCAAATTCCACAATACTTGAAAGAGGGTAAAGAGGAGGAGGATGCTGGGAGGATGGCAAAGACCAGATCTGCTGTGGCCACCTCACCAGTAAGGATTTGGTGTGAAGGGAGCTGCAGCAGCCACGACTGACAACCATGTGGGCAGCACCCACAGAGCCAGCTGGTGGAGTGGAGGAGGGTTACAGAGCAAAAAGGAGGTGCTGCTTACTCAAGCCTGTTCTTAAATCCTCATCCCTTGGCCAAGGAGGAGAGAAAACCTGAAAACTGAGTCAGCTGGTTCCCCCCTCTGATGTGTTCAGTATGGCCTTACTCTCTCCTTCCCACAGCTCATTTGCTTTTTGGACTAAATTACATTTTACATTTACCATTCCTTTATGACAAGAGGCAGCATTAATTTCCTTGCTGGCAGAAATGGACACTCAGCCTGAGAAATGCCAGCAGCCGTGCAAGTGGAGTTGTTTTCAGCTCTGCTTTTTCATTGTCACTCAACTGCAGCCTAGATGGAGATTTTGGAGTTGCACTCACCTGCAGGGATTCAGAAGTCTAGGAATTCAAAGACCATCAGATGCTGTGATGAGAATGAAGCACAGGGCAATGCCTTCCCTTGTCCCCCTGTTCTGCAAAACTTGCTCAGGTTTAAAAAGAATAAAAGCCACCAAAATAGCAGACATTTGCCATGTCAAAGCCAGGATATTTTTTGTTTTCAAACAAAAATGAACTTTTTCTTGTGCAAATGAAGCATTATACATTTTTTTGTATTTGTAAATCTGTGGGGAAGCATTAAACAGTCATCTCTGTTTCGAAGGGACAAGTTGTTGCTAGAGGCAAGGGCTCACCTTCCTCGTGTTTCAATGTAATGTTTGGTGTATATATTTGCACATTAAACTGTATCTTTTTTCTAATAAATTAATATAAAAGGTAGCTGTGATCTTTAATTATTTTGATAAGTGAAGGTGCTCATGGGATAAGCTCCCACATTTTTCATTTAATGCTTTTTCCATTTTTTAATTCTCTTATCAGGCAGTGACTTGTTCACATAAAATATTTGGATGGAAATGCAAAGACATTTGCAAACAAATGTCACTCCTGTGTATCAGGGAGATTATTTGCAGAGTAACAAAGGACTCTGAAGTTGTAACTTGTGTCCTCCTGGGACAGGGTGAGCCCCCAGCTCTTGCTGCCACAGCCAAGGGGCAGGAAGGGGCCACAGCTCCTGAGCCACCATGCAGACCACAAGCACCAATTTATTCAGCACATGCTCCAGGCTTGGATACAAGGATTGGTTGTTGTTTAACCTGGTTAAATTAATGGTTAATTGCCCTGTGCTGAGGAGTGTAGCTGCTGGTGATATAATTTCCACATGGATCCTTTCAGTGTGCACATCTCAGGATATGGAAGGTGACACAAGGCAGTGCACGGGAGCAGAGCTGAGCAAGCCCTGCTGCTAACAAGCCAGGTAGTTTGGAAATAGTTTATTTATTGCCTCAGGCTAGTGGCACTTTTGGATCTGCTCGCTTTGTAATCCTGGCTGGAGGCCCAGGGCGGTGGATGGAGGAGGTGTGGTGCTCAGAGAGCCCTGGTGGAAGTTTGGCTGCACAGCTCAGACACACAGACACGTGTGGCTGGGATAAGGCTGTGCCTGCAGCCTCGATAGGAGGGAACTCGCTGACATTTTGTGCTTGGTCTTCGAGGGAGGGCAGGTCAGACAAATAAAAGGTCAGATAAAGTCTGACTGCTGCCTCATCCGTGCCCTCTGCCCTGCAGAGATGGCAAGAGCCCTTTCATCAGAGAGCACTTCCCAGAAAAGAGAAAAGGGACCTCCCTCCCCTGCACCTCCTCCCGGAGCCTGGGATGGGAACAACCGCAAAGGCACCTCAGCCCTGCCACCACGGAGAGAGCCAGGGGCTCTCAGACACCTCTGTGCAAAGTACTTCAGTGACTGGATAATAATAACAATTAAAAAAAAAAAAAAAGTGATAAAACTGTCAGCAGAGTGTCTGGATATATAAGCACTCTATAGAAGCTAGCCCCTCCAGTTACATCTGCAAATTCAGACCACATCAAATACTCCCCTGAGGCAAAAAGCCACAGAGCAGCCAGCCAGGTAGCAAAACCAGGTTATCTTCATGGGGTATGAAGAACAAACCTCTCCAAAAAGGCAGTAATTCCCTATCATAGGATCATAGAATAAACCTTGAGTTGGAAGAGACCCAAAGAAATGTTGGAGTCCAGCTGAGGTCCTGCACAGCACAGCCCAAGGATCACAGCACGTGCCTGAGAGCACTGTCCAAACTCCTCCTGAGCCCTGTCAGGCTGACCTGTGACCTCGTCCTTACAGAGGCTGTGAGGAACCCTGGTCCAACATCCAGCATTCCAGCCCAGTGTTTTTTCTGTCTCTTTTGGTTAAAGTGCAATTGTTTTGGTCTTTTTTAGCTGGAGCTGCTCAGGAGAGCATCTGCCTTAGAAAAAGGCATTCCTTCACAGTCCCTGGGCTCTGTATCCACTCCAGGCCACAGTGGTGAGATCTCAGTTCTCTCCAGGAGATCTCCAAGAGTTGTAGCAATGGAGCACACATTACTCCAATTTTTCGTGTGGGTTTTGCAGGACAGTGACTCCCCCCATGCCAGTGGCAGTAGCAGAAACAACACTGATTTTCTGGGGCCTTAGTCCTGCACTTTTGCTAGCAACTTATGCAGGCTTCACACTGTGTTTTGACAGCCCTTGAGATCTGCATTTCCCCATCAAACAGCATCTAAAGCTCCTCTTCCAGTTGTTTAGGGCAGAGTGCAGAGGGACTGGCTGTGGGTTATACATATTTATGGAGCACACTGGGAGCCAGGGGTACCACATCCAGCACAAACAAAGGATGCACTGGCAGAGGCTCAGCCCATTCCCACCTGGGGAGCTGATCCCAGGCCCTGTTGTAATGCAGGAAGGAGCAGGGAGCAGCCCAACCTTTCATTCACTGTCCTGTTTTGTTCTACTTTGATTTTCCCTTCACATCCGATTTTAGCATCAGCTCATTGTTAAGCAGCCCCAGCATCCTGCTCTGACAGCTTTGGGATGTTGGCATTGGCATATCCATCCCTGTGGAAGGGCCTGACAAGCCCTTGCTCTCTGGTGGGCTCACACTGAGGGCTTTAAAGCTTTGAGCAGTGTGAGGGGCTGTTTTCACTGCGTGTTTGTGGTGGTTGTTGCAGTTCAGTTTGCACCTTCATTTAGAAATGCTCCATTCTTTGTCCAGGAGCTCACCTTCCTGGGACTGCCTCTGACCCTGCTGTGTTCAGAGGGCTGGCTTTGCTTCTGCTGCCTTCATTTCCTACCATCCTTCCCCACAGGAGCAGCATGGGCAGACCTGCTCTGCATTGTCCCCCAGAAGGGAAAAACCACAGGTCCCTCCCATGAGGTTCTATTCTGCCACCCACTCCAGACTGTCACTGCCAGCACCTTGCTTTTCTCTGGGAAGGCACAGACTGGTTTGTAGAGTTACATAACAATCAAACAATCAAACAGAGGCAGCACTGGCAGGTGTCTGCAAGCACTTGAGGAGCTGCCAGAAGGCAAATAGAGATTTTTCTTTAGATTTCCAGATCAAAATTCAGGACAAGCTTCAAGGGCAATCTTTTATACAGTCTGAAAGTGAGAATTCCTCTACAGAAAGACATGGAGGATTGAGCAATATAGGGATTTGTAAAACCCCTGAGGTCTCCATAACTCTTCCTTGTCTCTGTTTAGCACTAATGTGGCTTTCAGGAAGCAGCCAGGCTCACCAGGCAAGGGGAGATGAAGTTTCCAGGAGTCCCAGTTGGGCTTGGGTGCCACCACCCCAGGGGCGTCCCTGTGCACAGCCCCAGTTTGAGGCTCTGAGCTGTTCCCTTCAAACCTGACCTGCCTTAGGATGTGCCAGGGGAGGTCACCCCAACAGGGTTTAAAGCACTGAGCAAGCCCAGTGTACTGACACTGGCACCCCAAAATGTTAAAGGCTTCCCAGAAGAAAATTTATCTGGCTTTTGGTGCAAAATTCATCTGTGAAGATGAGGCAAGCAGCAGGACAGCAAAGCAGGCTGTTTACAGTTCAAAATAAGAGATGTCCTTCAAACAGTGTTTTTAAAATAAAAACCAGAAGATTCATCATTTCTCTGGTTTAACTTCCTCCACAGTTAGTCAGAAATCATCAGGAAATGGTACCAAAGGAAATCCATTCTGTTCTGCCTGGTCAGCACAAGGAACATGCTCTGCAAGGACAGGGGAGGAGGGCTCTGCCCCTGCCCAGGCAGAGCTGAGCAGGGCACCAGGGACTGCTCAGGACTGAACTTGCATGACATGTAAAGTGAAAATGACAGGGAGAAAAAATAAAGATGGATTCCCACCATCAGCACACCCAGAATCTGGCTTTTGCACCAAATGAAAATTTGGAGTACCTCCAGAAATGTCAGTAATTCTATTTTCCATGTTTATATGTAGGAAAAAAAAAAAAAAAAAAAGAGCACACTTTATCATCCATGAACCTCTTCAGACTTTAACAGCTCTGACTATTAAATTATACCCAAGGCTCAGTGAATAGATTCATTTCTATTGCAGACCTGCCCATCTCTCTGTACTTCTCTCACCAGTGGCCACACCATTAATCCTTCCACAACCCACAGCTGGACTGGACTGGCTCAAAAGTGCCTGAATGTACTTTTTTTTTTACCTTCAGCCTCTGTGGATCAGGTTGGGAGGAAAGGGTATTTTGGTGTTATTCCATCAACTGTGGTTACCTTCCAAGCCTTGAGCCTCGACCCTGAATTTGTGTGAGATACTGTACTCAGTTCCTGCTTTTCAAAACCTTTCTCACAAACCTACTCAGGAAGTAACAGACCAAACCAGGACAGGCTGGAGTACTTATATTACACCAATTGCATCATATTGTAGTGTTTGTTTTGTTTCCCCTTTTAAAAAAGAATTGAATTGTAACGTTAAACAGAGAAGTCAGGCAAGGGGGACTTCCATGAACCTTAATTGCTCAGTAGACAGAACCAGAACAGCTTCTTCAGCAAATAGAAACTCTTTCACAGGGAAGCACTTCAGAAATAAATCAGAAATCTTCTCAAACACGTTGTTATTGACAGCCATACACCTGCAAAGCACACGAGGAGCCTAAGGGCAGGAACAGCAACCAGCTGCTGCAATGGGAGCCACGGGACCTCTGCCTTTCTGCCTCCCAGCACTTTTTGCAACTGTGGCATAACGCCAGATTAGTTTTTCCTTCCCTTTCTTTCTTTTCCTCTTTCTTTTCTCTCTTCTCTATACCAAGTCAGCAATTTGAAAGTTCAAACTTCACCAGTTGGAGATGGCTGGGAAGAGGAGAGCGAGTTGCCAGGGCCACCAGGAAAAATGGTAATGACAACATTTTAACTCTCCTGGGTTTAAACTGGGATTGGACAAGCCTGAATAAATATAGTTGTATAATTTCAGATCACAAGCACAGTATTAAAAAAAAAATTAGTTAGATTTTTATCTCTATCAGCAAAACAACAGCCTCCAGTAAGGTAGGTCCTGCTGTATTTTGGATGCAGTGCCACTGAGCAGATGGTATTTATTGACAAACCTGCTGCTAAACTGTTTGCATTCCCAGGGCTCTAGGTACAGTCAGCCCACAGCATATTCACTGCTCACTGCTAAAATCCTCATTTCCCTGGAAAACCATCTGTGTCACTCAGCCATGGCACAGGCCCAGAACCATCCCTTCCCTCCACTGCCACCCTCCCCAAGCACTATTTATATTTATCCAAGCCTGGACCACATTTCCTGTCTGAAGCCTTCATTACTTGCCCTACAGTAAACAGAGGGCAGAAAAACGAGTGAGACATAAATTGTACATCTAATTTCCACCTTTCTCCTTTACTAAAATGAACTAAGGCATAGATGCAGGAGGGTGGCCAAGAGCAAGGCTTTCTGCATTAGCTGGGCAGACATCAGGGCAGTTTCTTCCTCCAAGTAACAGGGGACAGGACAAGAGGAAATATCCTCATGTTGTGCCAGGAGAGGCTTAGGTTTGATATTAGGAAAAAATTCTCCACCAAAAGGGTTGTCAAGCATTGGAACAGGCTGCCCAGGGCAGTGGTGGAGGCACCATTCCTGGAGATATTAAAAATCTGTGTAGATGTGGTACTTGGAGACATGGCTTAGTGGTGGCTGTGGCAATACTGGGTCAGTGGCTGGACTTAATGATCTTAAAGGTCATTTCCAACCTAAATGATTCTGTGATTCTACCAGGGGGTGCACAGGATGACCTGAACAGGGCAAGTCAATGCACTGACCAAAGAGGGACTGAACTCAGCTTTGACCAGCACATTGAGTAAAGACAGAGCCTGGCTATGGGAAACACTCAACTCAGGCACTTTTATGTGGAATTTAGGCTTTCAGAAACAGAACAAAATAAATGAGTCCCTGCTGGGGGAGGAGGTAGGACAGAATAGCTGCTGTGCTTCAGCTCACACCCTCCTTTATTGCAAAAGAGCTTCCCTGTTTAGACAAGCCCAAAGAGATGTAGACATTTGTAATGTGTATTTAATCTTTCAATCTCTTCTTTTCTTACTGTTTTGATGTTCCTTCAGGCTTTGAAGATTCAAGATCATTTTTTCCCCCCAGAAACTACAAGCCTTAAAACAAAAATAAGGCAGCTGGAAATTGCCTGCTGCCAGTCAGACTAAAGAGGTTGTAACTTTTCTCAGCACAGGAAATGTTCAATAATTTAATATCAGTGACCATGTATTAATGCATTTGTGCCCTTAGGTCTATAGAAACCCTTCATTCACGACATTACACACCCCAGTTCATAGGACCACTAATATTTGCTCAGTGTTATTGTGCTTTTCAATGGTATCAAAAGAGACATCTCTGCTGCTGACCCTGCTCGCCTTTGTTGTTCTCTTTACACTTCATTGGGTCTGGCTGGAATGGGGTGGATCTTCCCCACAGCAGCCCTCACAGGGTTGAGCTGTACACTGGTATTTCATTTTAATTTTTCCCCATTCCTCCAGCTGAGGAGGGGGAGTGATACAGCAGCTTGGTGGGCACCTGGTGTACTGTAACAACTTTGATTTGGAGGCGCAGAGGAAACCACAGAAAGGGATTGTCTGTTAAAGGACAGGGGATAGTAATTAATGAGACTGCACTAACCTGTGTGCTGGATATAAAGATGGTTTAAGTACGAAGCATAAGCTGGTCAGAAGATATTTCAGTAGTCCTTGTTCCCTGTGGTTGTCTCACAGTCAATAAGTGCTGAAGCACTTAAGAAATGTCCTCCATATCATGCAAATGTTATGAAAAGACAAAAGTTCTATGTACTAGTGTAACACACAGTACTGTGACTGCCAGTGATTCCTGCTTTATTTCTTTTATACGTGTATTGCAATAGCAGACGGTTGGTGTGTGGCAGTCTACCCACATATTTATGGAGTATTTCACTTCAGGGATAATGTAAGCAATACAGTTTTAATCAGCACCTTAAAATATGAGTTGACTGTCAGAAGCTGCTAGATTTTTGTTTATAACACTCATATTT
Organism: Cisticola juncidis; assembly: GCA_013400215.1. Taxonomy (NCBI): domain Eukaryota; kingdom Metazoa; phylum Chordata; class Aves; order Passeriformes; family Cisticolidae; genus Cisticola; species Cisticola juncidis. Next base: position 96,705 of record VXBR01000301.1, on the reverse strand, counting down.
AACTGCCTCCTTTTTACTCTCCTTACTTTTTGTGGTATTACTTCAAAGTAAAAATAACCATTGCTGTGTTCCATCTTCTGTTTGTAGGAGTGTTCACACTTATATTAGTGTACTATAAATGCAGAAGTTAAAATACTCCTCTGTGGAATGGCCAGGGAAGAGTGGTGGTTCTGATTGAGTAGTAGTGATGCTGCATTTGTTTTTTTTTGTCACAGTACTGGGTCTGTCTGAGATGGATTTTCCTCATGGCAGCCCTCACATGGTTGTGCTGGGTATCAGTGGCTGGAAAGGTTTTGAGAAAGATTTCTTCACCAGAAGGGTTTTCAAGCATTGGAACAGGGTTTTGAGAACCCACCAGTGGTTTGGCTACGTGTGAGTAGTGCCCCACAGCATCCAGGCTGCTGCTCAATCTCTTCTCCCAAGCAACAAGTGATAGGACAAGAGCAATTAGTTGTGCCAGGGGAGGTTTAGATTGGATACTATGAAAAATTTCTTCACCAAAAGGCTTGTCAAGCCCGGGAAAGGGCAGGTTTCAATGGTGGGCTTCACAGTCTTCGGCCAAGAGTTGGACTCGATGAGCTCAGAGGTCTTTTCCAATCTAAATGCTTCTACAGTCTCTTGAAACAGGCTCAGCATAGGAAGGTGGGCTCTTTTTTTTTTTGTTGTGGTTTTTCTTTTTTTCCCCTAGACGTTGCTTCTGAAAGTAAATTCCGCAAAACTCATCACCACAAAAGCTGGTGTGACCGCAGGTGTCCCTGCCCATGGCCGGTGGGTGGAACTGGACAGTGCCAGCGGTCCCTTCCAACCCGGTCTGTGAGGAAAAACCTGTGATCTGTGAGGAAAATCTCATCTCCGTCATTCCCCTCGTCCACCCCCGGTGTCTCTCCCACGGCTCCCTCGCCGTGACGACTCGGCAGGTTTTATTTTTCATTCACACCCACCCACGGAACAAAGAGCCGGCGGGCAATTCCCTGAAGGAGGCTGTCGCCAGCTGGGGAGTGGGCTCTTCTCCCAGTAGGTAGCGACAGAACGGGGGATCACAGTCTCGGGCTGCACCAGGGGAGGTTTAGGATGGACATTACGAGGAATTTCTCCACAGAAAAGCTGCTTAGACATTGGAATGGGCTGCCCAGGGAGGTGGTGCAGTCACCGACTCTGAGGTGTTTAAGCAAACACTCAGTGCCACAGCGCAGTTGAGACGGTGCTGTTCGGTCCCAGGTCGGGATAAATGATCGCACAGATCTTTTCCATCCGAGCTGATTCTGTGATTTTGGGAGCGCCTCGGCCTCACCGCCCGCGGACACCTGAGGCGCGGCGTGAGGGGCGGCGTGAGGGGCGGCCTCGGCTCCTGCTCGCGATGCGCTCCCGGCGCCGCTCCCATCCCGGCCCCGCACCAGTCGGGCCCCGGCCCCGCTCTCGCTCCTCTCCGGTCCCCTCTCCTCTCNCGCGGCGGAGCCGCCGCCAGGGCCGCGGCGATGATGTCGGGGCAGTCCATCACCGACCGCATCACCGCGGCGCAGCACAGCGTGACCGGCTCGGCCGTGGCCAAGGCTGTGTGCAAGGCGACGACCCACGAGGTGATGGGCCCCAAGAAGAAGCACCTGGACTGTGAGTAGTCCGGGTGGGCCCGGGTTGGAGCGCCGAGCTCGGGCAGCCCCTCAGCCGGGCCCTCCGGCCGCGGGCGGGGAGAGGGGAGGGCCGGCCGCTGCACCTGGACGGGGGTGTCGGGGAGATCCGGGTGGACCTGGCTGGCCTGATCTCCAGAACTTATTTTCCACGTGGAGGGAGCGAGGTTTGTAACACCCTGTCGCGCCCGGGGAGCAAAAATATTCCAGCCACATGAGCTGTTCCCGGTGAGAGCTGCTTAGCTCCTGTGCTCTGGATACAGTGGTGCTTCTTAATCCGGCACCTGGGAAAAGGTGTACTTACTGTAGCAAGTGCGAATTTAATTTTTAAGCACTTGTAAGCATTTCGTGCTTTCGTGCATCCCGTGGACTGCAGCCGTTCAAATATTTTGAACGTTTCCCGAAATACAGTTTTCTGTCTTATGGCTCACCAAATGAGGTAAAAGATTAAAACCGAGGTAAAGGGAAGGGCGTAGGTTGAACAGTGCGTTTCCTCTGGATGGGAGTATTTTGCCGCTAATACCTTTAAACTTAGTATGTTAAGATCTCTTTCTCTATACAAAAAGATGCAGAATTACCCTTGAAATCTGCAGAAATCAGTGGTGTTGCTTCGCTTCAGGTTTTAGTAATAGAGTAGCAATTGAGGTTCTGTCTGACCGCTCAGAAGTGCACAAACCTTGTAGGTTCTGTAGCATGCCCACTCTCTAGCTCGTAAAAGCGAAGTGTGTATTTCCATTAAAGAGAGGAAAAAAGGCTTGAAGCCTTTTGCTGCTTTCTTCAAAGACAGGCTGGTATTTTTGCAGGATTCGTACAAGTGGATGGTACTGAAGGGGCTGCTGGTTCAGGCTCTTGGCAGAAGCGTTCTGGGTTATATTGTTGGAGGATAGCTGGGATGTGTGACCCTGTGACACTGATCTGCTCATTCTAGCTTGTGTGAGAGCTTTTGGTGTGGATCAAACAGTTAAAACCAGGCAAATCTATATTTCATTTGTTATTGATCTGAATGGGCAGCATCCAGCTACAGTAGTGAACATTGCAGCTATTGTGTTGACATTAAAAGCCTTAAAACTGGGGAACTGACAACTTGTTTTTTAAAGATACCTTTTAAAAGTTACCTCAGTTCTTCTGGTCTTGTGTTCTGCCTGTGGTACAAGTTAAGTGAGGTAACCTTTGAGTCCAGAAATGGCAACACAACAGGAAGCCAGAAAGTGGTGACAGTTTGCTCAATAGTTTGAAAGCTTCTGAATCCTAAAAAGGTAGCGTGTTGTTTGAAAATATGGTTGAAATAATGTCATCCTTAAGTCACCCTTACAAAATAAGAAAATGGCAACATGGAACAATTCTTAACTTGAAAATAGCATAAACTTTTGACTAACGTTCCTTTTGATCTAGGCTGTTTAGAGCTGTCAGTCAGGCTCCTGAGGGTCCCCTTCTGTGCCAGATGAGTTCTGTATTCTGTGGAATTCATTTGCTCAGACTTTGGCCTGAGACAGACAAAAATCTTGTTGTTGTCTCTTGGTATCTGAAACAGAGGAATGCTTTGGTGGAGTGGGGAAAAAATATGGGAAATATGGTGCCTTAAATATGTCTGTAAGGGGTTAAAAAATCCCAATGAACATGGTCCTGATCTTATTGAGCACTGCTTTTCAAACATCTGCAACCCTTTGAGTAGCACTTCTTATTTTTTCACTTGTACACAAAACTTACTTGTATTAAATGTGAGCAGGTGGATACAAAATACTGTAATCTCTGGAAAACAAATCACACAGTATGTTTTTCCAAGATGCAGTGCAAGTACTTCCCAGTTTAAGTGTAGTGTGAAGGAAAATATAGCTTGGATTTAATGTGAAACTCTGGTAGTTGTACTCTGGTCACTGTGTGTGTGTGATTCAAAATGCTGCACCATCTGGTATTACTTGTAATTTCTGCTCAGGAAAAAGCTTTACCAGGAACAATTTTTTGAGAGTTGCTGTAGTTGTATCAGGGATTGTGGCGGAGTATCAGTTTGTGCGCTCTGTTCAAATTAATTCTTGAAATCCCCTTATTGCCAAGTTTCCTCAGCAAGAAAAGCTGTGGTATTACAATATAGGTTTTTACAGAAAGGTGTTACATATGCAGTGTCTGAACTAGTACTGAAGAGTCTTGCGGTTTGTCAGACTAACTGCTGAGTAGGATCATCATATTTTAATTTAGGAGTGAAAAACCACCCACAAAAAACCCACCTCCAAAAATCTAAGCAATGTCAATGGGCATACTTGGGGATTTACCTTTTAAAGTAGGTCATGGTGTCCTAAATAAGTCAGCAGATCTATTTCTGTAGTATTTTGTAATGTTTTGGGATAATATAAAATGTTATATAGAGGCGGATCATTCCTCTTTGTGGAGCACCTGAAGGTCTTGTCCCCCCTTTCCTGGTGGGTGTTCTGTCACTGCCTCACCCTCCTGGGTCTGGTTTCTGGGGCTTTTGGAGGAAAACCTCCTCTTACTGAAGAGTCACAGGAAAAATAATAAATCAAAGCTGTAGCCAAGCTGGGAACTGGCAGAGTAGGCTTCTGTGTAAACCAAAACTTGGAAAAAACAAACACCTAAATGAATTGCAGCTTAAACTTTTAAATTAACACAGTAATGAAAAAACAGCTTCTGTTTAACTTGTATACAGCCCACTTCAGAAGCACAGGGGAGGGAGAGGGTAGCTAATGTTGCTAATCAAAATTTAAAACTTCCATATGTATACAAGCTTGGGAAACCTTCTAAGAAGTGGTAATTCTGGCACTGTAATTCTGGCACTGCCCATTCTTTTGGCAACAAGAGCTTTTGGCTGCCAGGTGATGCAGTGGGTTCTTGCAGAGATGTGTAAGCTGTGATACAGGACTAAGGCATTTTCTTGGACTCTTTAAACAGACCACTGGCTGGCATTCATTCATTTAAAGTTCTTTAGCAGTTCTTTGTGAAGTTTTGTAATACAATGATTGAAGAAATTCAACTTGAATGGAAAAAATAGTTAATATTATTTGGATCTATAAGTGGGGTTGTATATGGCTTTTTAAAAACACATTATGGGCTGTCTGTCCTATATCCTTGTTTAGTGGGGGAGTGGGACAGAATAGCTCAATTGCTTTGCTTGTGGTAAAGTAAATTAAAATTCAGATTTAGCTGTTATTATATAGCTGAAATGTAAAGATTGCTCTCAGAAGTGCTCTATGAGCAAATGTGAGCATAACAATTTTTGTAACAGTTGAGTGCTATCTTTTAAGTCTTTCAGAAATTTTTTTTGCATTCCTTGGTTACACTGAGGAAGTTGTGTGAAGTGGCTCTGGTATTTTACATTTTTGTAATGTGCCATCTATGATGCAGCTTTCTAGAAGAAAACGTATTTTTTTTAAGTCTGCTGGGACTGAGGAAAATGGTCTTAATTCTTACATCTGTCTTAGAGCAGTTTCAGTCTTGTGACAAAGTGGAAGAAATACAATATTAAATAGAATATTAAACTGTTATGGTTGCCTTTATTGTATGTATTTACAACTCTCTTGAGAGAGATTCCTGACTCAAGAAAATTATGACTTTTCCTAGTACTTAGAAGTTGAAAAGTATGTCAGTTTTTGTCGGTGCCTTGCTGAGAATTTTCTGAAAACCTGATATATGCATATTTTATCTTTTTTCAATGTCTGGATTTATGCATGCTGTTCTCTGAAGAGCTGTACTGCTTCATAGATGATGTGCCAGTATTTCAGATGAGTTGTGGAAAAGAAATATTCAGTACTCTTCTAGGCAATAAGATTTCCACAGCTCTTCCAGGCTGCTTGAAAACCCCTATGGTACTCTTCTGGTTTAAGTCTGTTAGATTTGATTTATTTGTTTATTTATTTTCATTTGTCTTTCTTTTTTTTTTCCTGTGTGATGTTAGCATGTTTCTAAATTCCATTCTAGAAATAGCACCGCAGTTGAAATGATTCCTCTGGGTAATTGGCAGAGAATGCTTTGAGTTGTGAAATGTTTATATAAGTACTGATAAGAAAATGAACATCACTCACCCTGTACATTTAATTTCAGTTTTTGCTGCCAACATCCACGTTGGTGTTGCCCAGCTGTCAGTCTCTCAGGTGCACGTGTTCCTTTATATTTCCAGATGTATGGGGTTAATAACCTTTTCCTTCTGTGCCACCAGCTGTAATAAATCCCTACAGTTGTCTCTATAGATCTGCTGTAGCAGACGTAGAAGAATCATATTAGAGAAATGGCACTTGGGTTTATTTTTATGTATCTCAACTGTAGAATTAAAATGTAATGCCAGCTTTATTTTTATTGCTAGTTGTAAAACAATACTTTCTAAATTTTCCCCAAGTAGTCTTATTGAAGCCTTGAAGTAGCCTTATTTTCAAACTTGGTCTTCTGCAGCATGCTCTTAAAAAAGTTCAGTTCTGGCCTGTAAGATGGACTGACATTTTTTGCTTAGTTCAGTATTTTAGAGACATTTTGTTTGTCTAAGCATGTGTTCTTGGATATTGGTGACTGTGACTTACATGCTTGGGTGTTGAAGGAGATTTTGGAATCGGAGACCCCCCTGTGCTGAGTGCTTGTTTTAAAACTTGTTTTATGGATGGGGGCTTAAGGAGAGCTCACCAGTTAGAGCAGCTATTTCAGCATTTTTGTGTGTTGCTAATAAGTGAAACTTTTCATCCCAACTTCCATGTATTGTACATACTTGGAGACCTCTAACATCTGAATGAAGTTAGTAGCTCATTATAACTTGCATTTTATACCTTTTTACCTTGATGAGATACAAAAATCCTTTACTCTGTTAAAATTACTCTAGCTATTAAACTATTTTAAAAAATAATCCTTAAGCAAAAGACTCTTTCTTAATAAACCAATCTTCAGTTAAGTGCCCTCTGTGCACTAGAAAGATCTAAATTTTAAGTGCAATATTTCTGTGAAATGTTTTATCCTAAACTCTCAATGTGTGAGCTCTAAGCTGACATTTGAAGTGCTCATGATGACACAATCTGTCCTCTCTTGGCTGTTTGTGGTGCCAACACCCTGGGTCTGAGCTGCTGCCCTTGCCCAGGTCCTTACCTGGACACAAACACCAGTGGGCTCTGCCACCAGCGGGCTGCTCACGGGCTCAGCTTCAAGGAGAGCCCACAAAGGAAGCTTTTCAAACCAGCTGTTTGTTTTACTGGCCTTGCCCAGTCCTTAGGGTGTGCTTTGATCACACCTCAGCCAAATTTAGCACAGAGAGAGAATAAATGTCTGATGTGCATGTCTTGAAGGGTTTAAAGGAGTCCTGGGCTCAGTTCTCTGCTCTTTTCTCTGCTTTAGCCTTCTCAGGGAAGGGCTCCTCCCATGTGGCTGCTGGAGCTGTTCTGGTTTTGTACTAAATCTCAGGCAGAGTCTTGAACCTCTGTGTCTCTGACCTCCCAAGTTAACGTCCTACTACTGGGTTTATTGTCAGTCTAGGACACAAAGAGCTTTCCTATCCAAAAGCCTGAGATCTACCCTGATCCATCACAAAATACCCAGTAGGCTGTGACCAGGTGTTTGTAAGCTGAGTGGAAGGGTGGATAGCTGCAAATTCTTGCTCTTAATCCTTACAGGGAAGAGTCATATTTTACAGATCTGTAGCATCTCCTTTGCCATCTTGTGTGAATATTCAGGCCTGGGTCGGAGTGGCAGGGTTTTGCTGCCTGTGGATCTCACAAGGCTGGGATGTCTCAGCTTTTCCTTGCTTCTCAGATTTTCATTTTTTAGTTAGGTTGGGTGGCCTTGGTTATTGAGCATCCAGAAGGTTGCTCACACTGGCTTTCAGAGACTAACTGGGGCTTCATTTCAATGGAACAGGTTATTTATTGGGACTCCATAAAATTATTGAAATGCCTTTGAAGTTCTTGGAGTGTTTCAGTAAAATGTAGTGAATCTGAGCAAGGAGAGTAAAGGAGCTCAATTATTTCTTAAACAAAGAACTGAAGTCAATGCTTCCAGTATGAATTCTCAGTGTAAAAACCACAAAATAACATGTTGATCCTCTGAGCATGGAACTCATTGTAATGCTTTGATTTTTTTCCTTTAATTTAGATCTAATACAGTGCACAAATGAAATGAATGTGAATATTCCACAGTTGGCAGATACACTCTTTGAGAGAACTGCAAACAGTAGCTGGGTTGTAGTGTTCAAAGCTCTAATTACAACACACCACCTCATGATGTATGGAAATGAGGTAAGACATGGTTCATTCTGTTAAAGCTTTTTAAAAATTGTGTCAATCTGTAAAGCATTACATATGTACTTCAGTTTTTCAAAGATTTTGCTGATGGCTCTAAAGTATGTGTCCAGAGGAAGAAAAATATTCCTTCATTATTTCAATATCAAAATATATCAGCATTTGCAGTTTACTGCAGGTATCTGGGTTGGTCTGTGAGGGAATAATGAGTGAATTTCTCTTTCTTTCTAGAATAAAGGCTTGGAAAACTTCAGATGAGCTTTACTTCGTTAGGGTAGTGCTTATCAGTAAGAGCCCAGCAGAAGAGTCTTGTTAGCACTCCTTAAATGTGCAGCTAACCTAATAACAGATAAGAAGGAGTACTTGCTAAAGGGGAGAGGATATGGTGACTGGAATATTTGATCTTGCAAGACTCATCTAATGGGCTGAGCTGTTATGTTGTTGCTGTTAACATTCCTCTGAAACATTGTTCTACTGCATTTAATTCACTTAAATTATTTGATCACAATTTATTAAATGCTTCCTAGCCATTTCTAACTCCTAGCATGGAGTTAGAAATGTTTCCTCTCTTGCACAAGCCTTATGTTAAAAGCTAAACTTTGGTCAGGTGACAGTCCTGAACCTGTGTGTGGTCACTGATCTGAGAAATGATTGTTGACCACTGGTAACATTGAGGTGATGATTTTTAAAAGTGCTTTGCAGCCACTGAACTGCTGTGCAGGCTGGGTGTTCCTCCTCTCTGCAGAGCCTGTGAACTAGATTGAACCTGTGACCTGCAAAACACAGTGTGCTCTTCACACTGCAGCAGCTCAGCTATGTCAAACTCAGCAGCAAGCTTGGATAATTTTTGTTTTGTATTTTCCAGCTTGTCTGTTCTAAAGTACAAAGTTAACCAGGCAGCTTCCTCTAGGATTATTTGTATTTTATTCATGAGCAGTGATGTCTCTTCGCTTAAATTTATATTTTTGCCAAATCGAGTTTTGGATTTCAGAGGTTTTGCTAATGAGTATTTTCAGGTTTTCCTCTAAATTTTTCCCTTTTAACTAACTTATGTTGTAGATAGAGGTTGCTAAAAATGGTGACAAGGTCAGTGTAGTTTGCTTGTAATACACTTCTGTATTTTGATTCTCACAACAATTACATCTCAACTTTTTCCTCACCAACAGCGCTTTATCCAGTATCTGGCATCCCGGAACACTTTGTTCAACTTAAATAACTACCTGGACAAAAGTGCCATGCAGGGTAAGGATCTTCCACTGGAGGAAATAACTCTGCTCCTTTTTTCTCTGCCATGGTGCACACTAGGAGCTAAATGACATTTCAATGGAAGGGTGTTTTGATTTTTATTGTGTGAGACACCAAAGAATGTCCAGCCAAGAATGCAGGCACAGGTAAAGTCAGATTCTGAGTTACCTGGGTGAGTGCTGGAAATCTGTCTGTAATATAGCATTGCACACACAGGTGTAAATTTTACAGAGTGAACTTTTGATGCTCATTACAATAAACCTGATGAATTACCAGCACAATAAGAATTTTTGTTGTTGCATTTTAAAGCCTCAGGAGTAAATATTTACTGTTAGGGTGCATGGAATGGTAACTAGGGTGTGCTGTATAAACAGGGAGAACTTCAAATCTCTGATAAGTCCTTTAATCACTTGCTAGTGGTAGAACACATTTTTAGGTTTTTATGTGGCTTTTGAGGGATGGCAGATAAGTTAGCAAGCTCTTCAGCATTTTACTAGGAATACATTTTTATTGTAATTTTAAGAACATCTTAACAAGAATGCTTGATGCTTGCCTAATGTTTTATGCTCAGTTCTTGTCTAATATTTTAATGTGTTTAGATGTTTATTCTCATAATTGCCACAAATGCTTTCCTAATTTAGTAACTTGGGAAGAAACTAACTCAAGATCCTGGAAAGTGCCTAGGAGGGATTTTTTATGCAAGCTGATGTAAAATAGACTAGTAGGAGCAGTTCTTGAAAAGAACTGAAAAACTGTACCCCTCCAAAATGTCTAACTTGCAAATGCTTAACTTCTAGGCTATGATATGTCTACCTTCATTAGGAGATACAGCAGATACTTGAATGAAAAAGCACTTTCCTATAGACTTGTAGCAGTTGACTTCACCAAAATGAAAAGAGGGTAAGACTGCACTGCTGCTTCTGTCTGCTCCTTCCTCCTGCAGGGGGTGGGACAGGGAGGAGCACAGTTGTTTTCAAGCCACATAGAATGGTGTTTTTTGGCCCTTTGAACCAATATTTATTGTTGGAACAATGCAGTGTGTGCTGAGATCTGTGTCTTGTAAAAGTGTGACTTTTACTCTGTAGGATAGATGGAGTGATGAGAACCATGAATCCTGAAAAGCTTCTGAAAACCCTTCCAATCATACAGAACCAGCTGGATGCACTCCTTGATTTTGATGTAAGCACTTTAAACTCTGTTAAGTAACACTCTCTCATTTTAAAGTGAGAGTCTCATTATTTTGTTAAATACTAATTTACTTTCTTATTGCTTTCTACACAGGCAAATCCAAATGAACTAACAAATGGTGTTATAAATGCTGCCTTTATGCTCCTCTTTAAAGATTCCATTAGACTTTTTGCAGCATACAATGAGGGGATTATTAATCTTTTAGGTATGTGAGAATTTTTTTAGCTTTTGAATTTTGTGAAAGATATTGAGAAAAATTAAGACCATCGAAATTTCTGACTGAATTTTCTTAATTAATTGTCTGCTCTATTGCTGTTAAATGAAGCCTGTCTTAGTGACCAGGAGCAAAGGCTTACACACCCACTGCTACCTGGAGGAATACATGTTGAAACACAAAGGGAAATGAGAGGATGACTGGTGAGACTGAAACAAAAATACCATGAAGGTGCAATGGGTAACCTTTGCAATTGGCCACCTTTGGTACCTGAATCTGCCTGAGCTGATGAGATGAAATGCAGGGTTTTTTAAAAGGGTGATAAGCTCTTAGCAAAGCCTTTTCATTGCTATTTAAACAAATTTATGGATGAAACCATCAGTTTGTTCTGTTAATCCATTGGTTTTTACTCATATTTGTAAGTGTATAGGGCAAAGCCACAAAAAGTGAAGGTTGTGATTGATGCTCCTTTTGGTAGGTCAGTTCAGTATATGTAGCCACTTCAGTATCAAAATGTATTGATACAGGGTCTAAAAAGGTAAATAAATATCAGGAATATTTTCAAATTATGAAATAATTTATCTCATTGCCAGCTAATAAGCTGACTTTTTGAAAATATTCACCATAATACCTAATTTAACAATTTGCACTGATTCCCATTCGTTTTTAATAAATGTTTTCCTTGTAGTCTAATACATTGAAACAGAAAAATCAGTGATTTTGTATTGACTGACTTATTACTTGAAAATCTGAGTAGCTTTGAGTTACTGCTGTCTGTTCTCTTACTGAAGCTTGTGTCAAATTAACTTCTACAATACTGTGTCAGCTTTTGCTGGGGGGGGTGTTATCTTACAAGAGTTTTATTTGCCTCCTCAGAAAGATATTTTGATATGAAGAAGAACCAGTGCAAAGAAGGCTTGGATATTTACAAAAAATTTCTAGCCAGAATGACCAAATTGTCAGAGTTCCTCAAAGTAGCAGAGGTAAATCAATCTGTGTGTATAGAAAGGATATAATTTAGCTGTCTGTATTGGTACAGTATTAATATTCATAGAAACACCTTTAAAGAGATTGTTTGCTTTCATTATATAAGGAGGTATTCTAGAGATTAGGTGTTTTAAAAATTTTATATGCTTATTAACATGGAGTGGGATTCTTGGATATCCTTTTTATTAGCCAGACCACAAAGTAAAGGATCATTATAAATTTTATGAATGCTCCAGAATGTTTGAACTGATTATTACAGTCTATTTAAAGATATTTATGGGGCTCTTCTTTACTCTAAGTGCTTAAAAATTGAGAACTAGTTTCAGTAAGCCATGTGGCTGTTCCTAATGCTTCTAGCAGGCTTTTCTGCTTGAAAGTTAGGCTGGAAAGAAAAGCTGAGTTTGCCTTGAGATGCAGTTGAATGCATTTGTGATTTCTAAGGTGTGTTCCTAGCGAAACTAGTACCAGTTCAGAAAACATAAATACCCTTTTTATGGATAGCTTCTGTGTAACATTCAGACACTGCTGGTTTATTTTCATTGCCTCTGCATGTAGTAATGTACTTTTTTTTCATTCTTTTTTTGTAAACCCAGCAAGTTGGAATTGATCAGGGTGACATTCCAGATCTTACTCAGGTCAGTGTACTTTGCATATTGATTAACCCAATCATTTTGTTCTCTGTGTTTTTAAAGATTGGTGTGTATCATAGTCACATCCAACCCTACACTGGTTTCTTGAAATTAAATTTCATGGGTTAGCCATGAAGAATATATCTTCTGTGAAGATTTGCCTCACCTTAATCAGTGTCTTTTTAATATGGAAATCAAACCTAAGCCACAAACTTCCATTGTCAGTGGTGTTCATTACTGCCTACAGTGTGATTTCCATCTGAAATCATGCATTCTTCAAAGAACAAATCTCTAATGCTCCCTTCTGGCATTTAATATTAATCACTTTAAGGACTTGCCTGTGTGGTATAAAAGAAATACAACTTAAACCAGCAGGGTAAGAGCAGGTAATGGCTGAAAACAGCAGTTTGAAGTTTTCTGTTGGTTTCTGTTTTTCTGTTTGATCTTGGCGTCATACTTTGTCTTTTGGTTGTACTGCAGTATTCAGCTGGGCTGCATTATGCTAATCACATTATACTAAAGTCTGAAGTTATTTATACCTCACTGGGTTAGTGTGCACTTGGCCACTTAATTGGGTCATTATATGGCTCTTGAAAGCAAGTGTGGGGTTTTATTTACTGGGAATAAGGGTATTTAACTTCATTTTGCTGCTTTTTTATCTGAAACTTTCAGTGAGAAAATAATTAGTATCTGCCGTGCCCACATTTTATTTCTAATAAAAGCTGTTCTGTTGTAAGTGCCTTTATAGGAGAAAAGCAATTCTGACTGGTGGTAGACCTCAGCATCCTGTGCATTTTGGCATTTTCAGTGCCACTTGTAAACATTCCACTTAGAAAATCTCATGGCATTTAATGTGAGCTGAGTAATTGTACATCCGTGTAGTGCCACTTCAAAAGGATTGGCTGGAATTTCTTAATACTGCCACTTTTGCCTGTTTGTGTGAAGAAAATATTTTCCTTTGTAGATGCCCTGGTTCACAGTGATGTTGCTTTCTGCTAATAGCTGTTCCTGTGTTGAGTGAATGTATTATTTTTTCTCTCTGTATGGATGTTATCTGTTGTGTTTTTGGGGGGATGGAGGTGAATCACCAAATTCAGCCTTTCTCTAGTCAGTGGCTGGATTAGCCCAGTTATAATTTCTGACCTAAAACTGCCCTGTTTGCTCCAAGTCTGACATTCTTGGATATCTGCAGAAGTGGGAAAGTTCAGAGGAGGGTACTGGATTGTTTGGATTGGTTCTTGGGGTTCAGAGGGTTTTAGAAAAAGTAAGTACAGAATATGCATTTCCATACAAATCAGTTTGAGTGGCTTTGGCAGGTAAAAAAGACCAGGAAAAGCTTTCTGGAATTAGGGCATAGTCTCCTGTTACTAAGAATATCTAAGTAGCTGTGCCATGCAATGCCTTTTGCAAGCTGTGGTGCCTCCTGAAGGGTAAAAATATGGGGAGCTTTGGTTTGATTGGGGTTTTCTTTTGTTTTGGGTTTTTTTGCTTGTTTTGTTTGGTTGGTTTTTTATTTGGGATTTTTTTGTCCCTGATACCTTTCCAAAGGAGTATGTCAAAATGTCCCCTTTGGGATTTAGCTGTCTGGGTCAAACACTGAATTTATTCATGACCTGTTGTTGAGGTAACTGCACTGTCTCAGCTTACCTTGCTCTACTTAAGAAATGTGAGCTCAGGTCTTCATTTTAACACAAGCAGTTTTATGGGATGATTCTGATTGCTTTTGTATTTTTTTATTTTTCCCATCTCTTGATTCATCTAGCTTGAATTTGCCTTCAATGAAAGTGGGAAGCTAGAATTGTGCTTAGTATTTCAAAGGGAGCTTGCCTGCCAAAGCCTTGTGTGAATATTTTCCTCTTTCCAGGAAATGCCTTGTTCTAGCTCTTGGTACAGAAGGGCTAGCAAGGGCAGGTTTGTTTTTCCCCCAAACAATGCCTGTTATATCTGTTCTACCTCCTGAAAGTTGGCAAGTGGTGAGAGAGGCTTAATGTCTCTGAAACCCTGCCAGGTGAGGAGGACTGAGCTGGTAAATAGATTTAAATTTTAGAAGGACATTCCCTTCATCTAAATCTGCAGGAGGATTTAGAGTAATGGAGCTGGTTTATTGTACAGTTACATGTTGAATAGCTACTCACTCTGCAGTGGTGTCCTTGGGATCAGATTGGATTTGATTCTCTGTTTTATCAAACATAAAATCCTGCTGTTGTCAGGGTCCCACTCCCTTTGAGGAACCACCAAGATGCAATTTGGGTGTGTAGGATGGCAGCAAAACCCAAAGGTGCAATTACTGATGTGTGAGATTTTGTTTGTTTGCAGCTGGGGAGAAAACAAATCTGTGTACTAAACAATGATGTGTTGATAGAAGCTGTGTTTTATAAATACTTTTAATTTTAGGCACCCAGCAGCTTGCTTGAGGCACTGGAACAGCATTTGGCTTCTGTGGAGGGAAAGAAAACAAAGGAAGTCTCTGCTGCCAGCAGGTGAGCACCCAACGAATTACAGCAGTGCCCATACTTAATATTTATCATTGTCATTGTAACAATTTTCAGCATTCAGTCATGTGTTTTTGATTTTTATTCACTTCTGAATGTATCTTTCTAGAAATAGAAATGAAACTTCTTGTGAGTAATAGTCTGATAGCTTAGCCCTGCCTGAGTCTCAGACAGACTTCTGATTATGCTGTAGTAAATCACTGAGCTGAGACCTTGTATATTTTTCTTTTTTCTTTTGACTTGTAACATTTTATAAGGTGTTTGAACTTTGATACTCTTCTTACCCAAGACAGGATGATACTTTTCTGAATTGTTATCATGTATATCTACCTCTCAGACCATGAATTTATCTTAGCCTTCTAAAAGTTCTTCAGCCCCTCCTTAGAACAACCAAATTAGCTTAGATGTGTTGTGCTGAAAGAAATTGTGTTGTTATTTCTGTCAAGTACAGTGCCAGTATGAAAATAATTCTGGCTGAATAATGAGAGATCTCTTTTGGCATAGACATTCTCCCCCAGAAACTTGGTAAATATTGATAAATATACCAGGCTGAGCTCTGTTCCCAATTTGCTGTCTTTCTCCTCAGATCATTTTTTCAAGAATCTAAGGATCCACTGCCACAATATTCTGTTCACATGTATAAAGCTGTGCTTTCTTTGCTGTTAGTGCACAGAGAAGCTTTCTGTGCCTCTGCCATGTGAATAACATTCCAGTCTAGTCTATAACTTTAAAGAGGAAAAACAACTGCTGTGTCCCACATTTCCCAGTCTCTACCTGCTGGAACTCGAGGGAGTCACTCTGCCTCTGTCACCCAGCTGGTTTTGGGGTCTGCTCTTAGCACCACAGAGTAAGGGAAGAAGTGATGGGGAGGAGGATAATACACAACTAAATAAGGCCACTTGGTGATTAAACTGGAAGTGATGGATACCTGACTGTCAGTTTTTTAATAATTTTTTTAAAATCATTGCTCTTTTTAGAGCCAGTGCCCTTTCCAGTGCTGTTTCCACACTTGCCAACACAGGGATGTCATTCAGCCGGATGGATGAGAAAGAAAAGCAGCAGGCACTGGAGGAAGAACAGGTCAGACTGCAGGCACTTAAGGTAGGATGTCTTTATCCAGTTTGGTATTCCAAGATTTCTAACTGGATAAAACAGTGCATGGTGAGGAAGCTTGCAAGGTCACTCAGTGTTTTATGTGAGGAGTGTGAGCTGTGTAAGACATGCACGGCTTTGACTGGTGCTGAAAAAATGCAGTGAACATACCTAGAAGGAGTGAGGAATGTAAACCTGAAATTATTTTAAACAAGGGTGTTCCATTGCTGTGTTATTATTGGGTTGCACGTTGTCACACTGATTTTTGAGCCATGAAGAGGCTCATAAAGCAGGGAGATGATTCTTCCTGAACAGAAATCCACTGAGCTTCTTCTGAGTGACTGTGGAGGGAACCTGGAATGTGTGGCTTGACTAGAAGTGATTTACTTCTAAGCAGATACCAATTAAAAATAATTACTTAGAGCATCAAGTCTCACCTTGATTTTTACATGCTTTGTTAAAATAAATACTCTTATCTCTAATTTCCATTATTTTTCTAGTTTTAAGACTTTATAGAAGGGAAAGTTTATTTATTAAGACCATAATTAAAATTTTCTTCTGGGAAAAGGTCTCCAGGACTGAAATGCTAATTAATTAATAAGACTAAAATGTCAATTGTCTCTCTCACCTTGCAGGAGCAGCGATTAAGAGAAATCTCTGTAGTATCAAATTCCACTTCCACATCAGCATCCCCAAGCACTTTATCAGGAAAAAGTGTGAACACCACTATGGCTGTTGACCTCTTTGCTGCACCAGCACCCACAACAAATAGGTGAGAGATTTTGCTTTACAAAAAAAACAGAAATTACTGCACTGACCTTTAGCTCCACAATCAACTGCAAAACTGTGATTGTGGTTAATTACCTCTCAGGTACCTTTGGCTGGTGTTTTCTTCATATACCCACAGGAATTTTGCCATTCAGTGCTTAATCACCAGTTTGTTGTATCACTGTTGTTGATGGGCTGCTAGCAAATAAAGAGAAAATGAGATTTGTATGAGTGTTCATAAAAGCAAGAGTACAATACCTGTTGCATATCTTCATATTTCTCTCTCATTTCTTATTCAGCATGCCCAACCTTTCTAGTGATCTTTTTGATCTTCAGCCTGCATTTGTTCCAACTGTGCAAAGTACTCCAGCTATATCAACATCAGCCAGCAGTGCTTGGGGAGGTGAGCTCATGCCTTGATTTCACTGTCTAAATGATAAAGGAATTCCTAGAATACAAGGTCCATGCTTAATTGAACCTGCATCTTAAACCTTAACTGTTTTGCACCCAAACATTCATAACAAAATATGAAGTAAATAATCTGAAAATTCTGACAAACTTTGATGAACACGTAGCATTAATGTTGATGGAACAAAGGAGTGGAACTGTTTAATAAAGGGGCCAGGGAGAAGAAATGTAACTAAAGATCAAAGAAATGTAACTAAAGAAAAGTACTGGGAAATAAAACCTAAGCAGGGGTAATTCTGCTGGACTTGTATTACCATTTAATTAAGCAATATTCAATATACTTCTTATTTAAAAGGTGTTGATAACTTTACAGTTTGTGTAAAAAAGTTGTGGACTCCAGTTTCTCACCCATCCTTCCAAAGAATGGTCAGGTTAGATGTCAAAGAAGTGGCTTAAGTGCCAGAAGGCAATGGTAACAGCATGGGAAATGTTAGTATTTTAATAGGTGGATTAATTATCTTATATGCTATTTAAAAGGTAATTATTGAAGCCAAAAATGTAGTACCTACTTTCTTTGATATATGTTCTGTCATTCTCCCCCTCCCACCCAATGTCAATACTAGAATTATTTTCCTTAAATAGAGAGCTGTTAGGATTTCTATCTCAAACTAAGAATTTGTATCTAAAATTTGTATCTAGATAGTATCTATCTAAAATTTATATCTAACTTGATCATTAGGTGGAATATTTATGATTTGACTTTGTCTAGAGATTCTCACATTCAGTCATTTCAGTCTGTTTTTCTTTCCCATTATTTGTGCTCTGTCTTCTTTCCTTCACTTCTGCATCTGCAAGGTCCTTTCTCGTCCTCAAATGGTTGTGTTGGTTCTCCACCTCATCTGGACATCTTTGACATGAAGCCAGTTGAAGAAGCTGTAAAATCTGCCACCCCTTTCATCAATTCTTCTTTTTCCTCCAAACAAACAGTGGAACTGTTTAGTGGTAAAAAAACCAAACCCCCTGTAATTTATGTGCAACTGGAGATGATAATGCTAATAACGTGGGCCATGGAATCTTTTTGTAGTTTGGGCCAATCTTCACTTTTTATTAACAAGTGAAAGTGGTGCATTAATTCCAGGTGTAGTAAATTATATGTTTGCTTAAACGTTTATTTCTATAGTTGAAATAAACTATTATTTTGTTCTACTTGCCCAGTGTAGACATCCAAAGATTTGCAGCTGAAATCTGCTGATTTCTTTCAAACTGCAGCCTCCTTTCTCTTTTGTAATGGGCAATGCAGGAGTTACTTGGCTTGTCAAATCTGTAAAATAAAAACACCCCACATTTTATAATAGTAAAATTTCCTAATTTTTAACTGCAGACTTGTTAGGTTCCCTCTTCCTTTTTATCTTTAAAACTGATCTTATTTTCTTCTCTCTTTTTTGCAAAGATGACTTTAGTGGTCATAAACCAACATATGCTTCTGTGTATCATCCTGTGACTGTTGATGGTAATTTGATTTTTTTGTTGTTGTTGTTTTTTAAAACTTTCTGGTTTCACTGGAATGAGTGATATTTATTTCATGGGTATATTTCATTACTCAACCTTTTTTTTTTTCAGGTTTTCCTCTTCATTCAGCTTCTCCTAGCACCACCTCTTCAACAATTAATGTGGACTTTGATGCCGTTTTTGGAGGAAAACCTGCAGCACCAGAATACAGGACTGCAAGTGGTAAAAACTGCCTTATGACTAATTTATACCCCACAGGCAAAAATTGCTTAACAATTCAGCATAATTGCTGTTGCAGTAGGAAATGTAATAACTTAATATATTTGCAAGGTGATAATGGGCTGATAAGAGGCAATCAGTTCAGTTGTTAATTGTTTATTTTAAGATTAGTTTTGACTGGTTTCATTCTGTGTTTAATGATTCTTTCCTCTCTCTCTGGGGGAACAAACCTTGAACGTGGCCCTCTGGATGTCTCCTCACGGGTGAGCTGAGTTCCTGTTCCTTCTGTGTGTCCCTTTTTTTCCTTCTGTGTCCCTTTTTCCTCCTGTGTCCCTTTTCCTTCGTGCTTTCTCTTGATATGTGGGGATTTCCCTCTGGCACAAATGCAGAACTGTCTGTGTTTCTTGAAGAATACCTGAGTTAGGATCTTTCTTTTCTGTATAAAAAAGTATTGTTGAAGTACAGCTAAAGATTCCTTTAGATTAGTAGGTACAATGTAGTATTTCATGAAAAATAAGAAGTTAAACTATGCTTCTGTCAAAGTCTTAAATACTTCCATCATGTTGAACCTTCAAATATAAACACTCAAGTTAGTGTTTTATAAAGAAAATACCTCCCTGGGCTGTGGATGTTGGTTATTAAATGCAATGTAACCATTTTGTTAACAGTTTTATTTTCTTTGTTTAGGTTTTAACTGTTTAGATGATGTGTTGCAACCCACAGTACCACCACAGAGTCAAAGAGCCACTGTAGCCAGCCAGCAAAGTGGCAAAATTTTGGCAAATGACCTGGATTCTTCACTTGCGAATCTAGTAGGAAGTAAGTGTGAAGCTTTTAAAATCAAATCAAATTTTAAAATCAAAATCAAATTTCCTATTTGTTACTGAAAGCAAAACAAGCTTTTTTTCCCTCCCAAATTAAAATGCTTAAGGATTTTGTCTCTTTTCCCCCACAGATCTTGGCTTTGGAGGAACTCCATCTAAAAAGTAAGTGCATATATGTATTTAGAATATTCTCACATGACTGTTTGATAGTCTCTGGCATTAACATGGCAAGGATCTCATCTCCTGAAACAACCTGAAATAACTGAGCAGTGCATTGGAACAGTGTTTGTGGCAGTCACCATGACACAGCCAACATTAACTCATTAACTTTTCAAGTAGCTCACTTTAATTAGTTTTGCAATTGCTGTATTTTTATTGAAGGATTTTTTTTTAACAAAACAATATAAAAGTTACATGAAGCTCCAGTTAACCATTTTAGGCACAGTGCAGTACTGGCAGTTCACTTTTAACACACACAGAACTCCCAGACTTCACATTTACTGGAGAAGAGATACATAATTAATTACTGAAATTCTGAGTGTTTCTTCCTAGATTTCAGCTGCATGTTTGTGTTTCCTGTCATGTTATTTTGCTCTAGCTGTTGCTTCTCCATGAAAACTAACAACATGGTTTCATTTTAGATCAGATATGCAGTGGTCTCAGCCTGCAGAGAAAAAACTCACTGGAGGAACAAACTGGCAAGCAAAAACAAGCACATCAACCACGTGGAACCCAGCTCCCCTACCCACTATTCCACACATGGTAATTTCTGTCCTGTGAGATCAACCTCTAGCAAATGCAAAAAATCAACCTCTAGCAAATGCAAAAAATCAACCTCTAGCAAATGCAAAAAATCAAACTCTAGCAAATGCAAAAAATCAAACTCTGGCAAATGCTGCTTCTCTGCTGACATCCATTTATAAATAACCACAGAGGCATTTGATACCAGGCTGTGGTAGCAGGGAATGCTTGTAGGATCTCAGTGAATGAGGCAGAGATTTTAGCATGCTTGATTTCCCCCACTGAAAACCTTGTGCATTAAGGACTTACACCTCAAGTGAAAGGCTGATTTTCTATCTTATCCTTTTGCTGTGCCAGAATGGAGTTCACTATCCTGGATATGTAAGTCGATTTCTTGTAAATACATTGGTTCTTTTTAGTGCTGAAAAATATGTATTTTCAAAGTTCTGTGTATAGATTACTAAATATGCATGAATTTCTCTAAAATGTAAAATTTTCTTGATTAAAGGTACCTGCTCCTATCACATACCCATTGACCACACCTCAAGTGCCTGTATATGGAATGGTAAGAAGCATGATTGGTTTTGTGTTCTGAAAACTGAGTTATATATGTTCCTTGTCATGAATTGTGATGTTCAAACCATCCTGAAAATTTAATGTATTGGCAATAGTGTGTGAAACCTGGTGTGTTTCTCACACTGCAGTGGAAGAGATGACTCTGAGGTTGATACAGTGGCAGTTTTTAAAAGCTTTGACTTTATTCTCTGTGTGTATGTCTATATGTTTCTTTTCTACCATACTAAAAACGCAAAAAGCTGCATCTTGTGGAAGCAGTTTGAATTTTGTATAATTGTTTTTGTGGTGTTCTTGTTTGTCTCCCAGGTACCTCCTCAGGTTGGAGCTGCTCCTTTGATGGCACCCCACTCAATGATGTACTCACAGCCTGGTCTAAGGCCAACAAACCCTTTTGCACCTGTCTCTGAAACTCAGGTGAATGCTGCTCTTTAATGCTGTTAACATGGAAATTTCAGCCTTGGCAAACACCAAATGCTTCATGAAAAGCTGCAGGTGTATTTCTGTGTGTGACAGGAATTCCTCAGGCAAGGGCAGCTTTTGCTGCTGAGGCAGATTCAGAGGATGGGATTGCAGGAAGCAAGGAAGTAAAAATCAGATTTTTACCTCTGTTTCAATACTAAGCAAACAGGAGTGGTGAAGGTGTGTGGGTTTAGTCTCCCTGTGCACACTTGGTTTAGTCATTCTGACCAGGCCAGTGCTGGAAACTTCTTGAAGGATCAGGGGATGTGAAAAAGGCCTGGACAGGAGATCACTCACACTGGAGAAACTGCACTTCTGTCACCCAAATACATGGGACTTGATATTCTTTGTTTTTTTGTTTTTTTTTTAACAAAAGCCTATAGACTTAACTTACAAGTAGCAAGGCAGCCAAATAGAAAATAGAAAAGCCTTTCTTTATTCTAAAACTGGGAAGCCATTTGTTATATAAGTGGCATTAATATGTAATTTTTGTTTCACAGATACAGTTTATGTAGAGCCACCAAAGCAACAAGATGTGAGAACAACCAAATACTGGTAAAAAAATTAAAAGACTGAATTTCAATCTTTTGATGATGTATTCCTGAACAGGGCAACTGTTTATTCCCTGTATAATACAATATTACTTGGAACTGCAATGCTTTAGAGATTCTTGTTTATAACAGTCACTGCAGTGTGAAGTCATGTTTGTTTCCTGATTTTTTTTTTAACTGCTCAGCAGAAAACTGTATTTTTATTGAGGTTGACTCAGAAGGTGCAAGCTGGATTAGCACGTTCAAAATCAAGGAGAAGGTTACATGATTGCTCTACAACCTTTGTCATCAGTGGATTACCTTAGGAATTGACTGAGAATGTCAAAGCTATTTATTTTATTCATCAATTCTGTGGCTGTTGTAACCAAGACACAACACAAAATCAAGTTGAGCAATAAAATTTTTATGTGCTCTGATAAATACTGGGATAGAGCAATGCTTGCATTATCATCAGGCCAACATTGTGTGAGATCAGACAGCTTTTCCCCATCAGAACAGCTTAGAGTCATTTGCAAACCTTACAATGTGAGTTTGAAATGCTGTGAGTCAACAAGACACAAATTACATAGATAAAAATAATCAATTGCTCCATGGGTGTGTCAGTATTACAGGAGCTAAATAAAAAGAGCCAGCAAGGCTGTGATGGGGAAGGGGAAATGAGGATGTTCCAGACCATGCAGCCTCCAGGAGGTGCCAGAGCTGCATTTCCAGGGTCCCTGAGTCCTGTTAAAAACTGCAGGAGAGGCAGGAGAAGCTGCAGGAGAGGCAGGAGAAGCTGCAGGAGAGACCTCTCCTTCCTAAAGTCCAGTAGGGCAAAGACTCAAACCTTCAATCATGCTGACACTTGTGAACTGGCAGCCCTTTGGAAATTATCCAGCTGTAGAGAATAGCTTGGGCTTCTTTTTTGAAATAAGCACCTAGTTGTAAACCATATAAAATAATTATTTTTAAATGTGTAAATAGGTGTCAACTTTTAGAGAGTTGTTTCTTTGATGCTGCAGTAATCTTTTTCTTCTGTAGTGATTTCAAGGTAAAAATGCTACGTTAAGAAATCTGGACTCTTTTTGAGAGGAAAATCTTTAAAATCAACTGATTTGTGAAGTATTGCTGTTCACAATGGGTCAGATGTGTACAGACTTCTGAAACATATTTTGTACTTAAGAATCTTCCCCAGAACTGAAATTGGCTGTGAAAATGCCTTATCTTGTAGTTTTCACTGTCTGATAAAAATGATAGCATAAAAAAACCCCAATAGTTATAATTAAGTAGATAAAAGTGGAAACAACCTTTCCTCCAGAAATCTTGTGGCAAAATGCAATGAAAAGCTCTCCTAATACTGATTAATATTAAAGCTGAGTTTTCTGTTGTTGCAATAAATAAACCTCCAGTGTAATATGTCTTCTGTCCTTTGGAGAGTCTGTAATTGCAGAAATCTCCCACTCTCACAATAAATGCAGATAGAACTGAGAATCTTGACAAACTCTCCTGCAGAGAACTTCTGAATTAAGCACATTCCTCAGAGTGAGAACAACCCTTCTGTTTTTCCAAATGTTTAATTCTGTCCAAAGAGTGCAAACATGGTATTTCTTAACCCTATGGTAAATATTTTGCCCAATGAATCAAGACAAAAGAAACAAAATAGAACTCCTCTCTCCAACCCTTGATATTTGTAAGTGCTGATTTCCTGGAAAGTGAAACCTTGCAGAAATCTAAAACTCTGTGTTCTTTGATGTGTATTGATTTTGAAAGAATTTGGACCTGTACATGGTAGCTCAGTGTTCAAGTTTGAATTACAAAGGGCTTCAAGCTTTAATCCACCTTTCTTGGGTTGAACAGTTGTACAATTCTAAGCCAATGAGTTCTTTAGTGCCTATAGCTGCCCTCCACGTGGTGAGGGAATAGATGCCATTTAGAATGAATCTTGTGTTGAGAGGACTGTTTATTTAGGAAATAGCAAAATCCATAGATTCATTCAGCAATCAGGAGTCTTGTGTTCAAATCAGATGAGTCCATGTAGGAATAAATGACATTAATGGCAGAAGTGGGAGTGCTACAAGCAGGCAGTTCCTAGCACTGGAAGCTGTTAGGTCTTTTCTTATACTGAGTTGTATAAGTAATAATGCATTATTTTAATAAAATATGCAAATAAATGCCTGGTAAGCAGTATATATCTGTTAAAAAGTTATTTCAGAGCATTCTGAATGTGAATCTAGCTGGCTCAGAAGTGGATTTAGTACTGGATAATAGCTTGCACTACTTGTGATTTGCTCTGGATTTTTATGGTTCTTTGGTCTGCTTTCTTGTAGCAAAGCTGTCTGATACCAGTTTATTAGTGTTAAAAAAGGAGAAACAGCCACAATGTTTTAAAAACTTTGTAACCTACCTTCTTTTGATGCTTCAAAGCACAGCTTGGTCGTGGTGAAGCCAAGATTGCTTTTTGTACCTTCTCTCTGCACACAATGCACAGGGCTGGGTTTGCCCACCCCTTCCTTGTGCATTATTGGAACATGTAAAAGGCAGAGAAAGTGTTTAAATCACACATGAGAGCTGAAAACCAAGGACTTGGGATGCTGCCAAGGCTTTCATGGCTATTCTCCACAAAAAATAAAAAATAATAACCACTTTGAACCAAGGTTGTTCTTGAGGGTGACTGTGCCAGCCTGCAGAAGCTGCAGTCAGCAGTTGATGAGTGAAGAGAGATGTACATAAATGTGATTTTCCTTCAACTGCTGGGATCAGAATCATGCTCTGAGTGCTGCAGGATAACTGAGATGTGTCTCCACAAGGAGGAGGACTTTGTGTGCTGTACTTGGAATTGTTGTCCTTTACTGGGTCACTGGAGGCTCGCTGGCTGTCACAGAATGCACCCCAAAGGAGGATTTCTGAGGGGCTTGGAAAGGTGGATTGTGTGAGGCCTCTTGGACTTGTACCTCTCTAAATAACTGGGCTTTTCTGATGTTCTCTAGATGGACTTTGACTTTGCCTCCAGGAAGTTACTGATTTTTTTTTTTTTAATAAATTTTGGACATGTGTACTAGAAAATCTCTGTTCTGTGCACATAGTGGTGGAGTATTTGTAGGTAAAATAACAAATGGACTTTTGTTTAAGGAAAAAAACAAAACCAACAGCAAAAACCACACACACAGAAGTAACAACAATAAAACTTGTGAGTTTGAGTACAGGGTGTATCTACCCCAGCTGGGTATTTTGATGTGTGGCAGGGATGGGGGGGTTACAATTAGCATAGAATGCACTGTGGATCGGTGCTTAATTTTTACATAAAAAGGAAAACTTTGTTTGGGGTCGTTTGTATTGTAAGGATAACATCTAAAGGCACTGTATCAGTCGTTTATTTCCATTGAAAAGATTCTATTTTTGAGCAATGGAAGCTGTACATGTTATCATTTATACATTTCTGATAGCTAGGAATAGAGAAATCTGACTTGTCATTGATTCTCCTGATCATTTATTTAAAGAGATTGTAGTAACTGGTACAGTTACAACAGGAATTGTAACTTCACATCTTTCAGTATCTCTCAGATGTGTATCCTTGTGATCCTTGTTCATCCTTTACCAAATGTTTGGCTGGAATCTCATCTTGGAGTAAAGACAAAATAGGTGCTGGAACAGATTTCCCTCACCCCAACCCACACTTTATTTATTTAATAATAGGTCTTGTTTTGTATGTTATGTTTTTTTCCCATAACAGGTTTGTGCCTTTTATTGGATATTTATTTAAAAGGAGCTATGATAATTTAGGTTGCTTTTTTTCAGATGTATTCTTGTACAGCTGTTCCTTTATGTGAGTTCCTTCATTTTATAAGAATACAGAATGTGTGGAAAATATACTAGCCACAAACTGGAAAAAAAAATCTAAGGGTTTATGTTCTATGAATAATTTTTTTTAAAATAAGCCTAAGCACAAGACTGGCTGTGTTGATATTTTAATTGTGGAACTTCACAATTTGTTAATATGCAAATTGTTCATTTTTTAAAAGAACTGCTCATATCCACATATTTGATGAAACAAGTTTTGGAAAAAAAAATAAACTTTGGCATATGCAAGGTGTGTGTATGTGATGATTTTTTGTGTTTTTAGTGCTTTCTGTAGTGAACCATGGCTGGATCAGGGTTGTAATAAACACCAATCGCTCGCCTTTTAGAATTTATGAAAATCTAATAAGGAATAAAAGTTGGTTATTAAAAAATAGTAATACAAATGTAATAATAATAAAAGTTAAACAAATTTTCAGAGTCAGGACAAATCATGAGACGATAAAACAAAGAACGATAGCCTGGGCCACCATGACCCCCCCTGTCCAGGGAAAGGCTGGAGGGAGAAGGGCCCTGAACAAAGAGAAGTCTCCCTTTTTGAAGATCCTGTTCATAACTATTCATATTTTATTTAAAATAAGTACTTTTAAGCTGGTTCTTGTCACAAAAGCTTTCTGTTGATTTCTAGGCACCGGTGGTCTGTTGGTCTCTGAAAAAGGTTTCTTTTGTGTTGATAAGGAAGCCATAAATTCTTCACTAGAAGATTTAGGAGTTCCTGCAAACTGTTATCTCTGTGAAGAATTTCTTCTCTCTTTCTTGAGCTAAAAGAATATCACCCACACACAGCCTCTATTTTAATTAGCACTTACTGTTAATTACAAAACTACATTCATATATTATTCAGATGTAAATACAGCATAGCTTTTCTACCTAGCATATCACATACAGTAAATATCTGCTAGAGCCACACAATGTGAGTTTTTCACAAGGGTGTTTAACTGCCCTGTCCTGCTCTGTGTGCACCAGAGGAGGCTCCAGGGAGGCTCCGAATGCGGGCTGAGCCTGCCCAGAGCTGCCTCCAGCCCCAGCATCGCCGTTCCTGCGGTGTGCAGGGCTTGTGCTCCTTTCTAAACCAGAAACCCCGCTTTGAATAGCTGGGTTTTGGTTTCTTCAGGTTTCAGAGATCTGCTGTCACTTGTGAGCTTGGCCTGCTTCTGGCACCGCTGCCTGCAGTGCACGCAGGGCCGGCATCGCTGCCGATCCTTCAGAAATGGATCCTGTGAACGGCTGAAGGCAGCGCCCCCTCTGCTCTGGCGCGTCATTCTCGCTGCCTCTCGAAACAAGGAGGGGGCATAAGCGACATCTCCTTGGCGGGCCAGGGCGAGCGGGGCGCCCGCAGCTCTGCCACCCCGGGCAGCCCC
>VXBR01000301.1:52162-69415 GCA_013400215.1 Cisticola juncidis | reverse complement strand
GAGGCCCCTCACGGCCCCTCACGCTGCCGTTTCCCGGTGCGCGGCCCCGGGGCGGAGCCCTCAGGGAGCGGCGCGGCCCCGGGAGGCGCTGGCGGGCTCGGGGCGGTGAGCGGAGGGGGCGGGATCCCCTCACACACTGCCTCACGCCTGGCCGCGCCCGCAAGGCGCCTTTCCGTGCACGTTCCTCTCTTTATGGAGGTTCCACTGCTGAGGCGATTCCCTTCAGAAGCGCCCGTGTGCTCTTGAGAACCAGCGAATGTACATCTTCTGGAATACGGGCCCAGATTGCTTATCCAACTGTAAAACCTGCTGTACTGGGCATTGGATGGTTCTGATGAATCGGTGACTTGTGCAGTGACAGCCTCAAGTCATCTGTTCATTCTCAGCTCTGAGCTCATGCTCGGTACACGGCCTTGATCGCTGTTTTATTTCCTTTGATCGATAACTATCGATCAGAGTGGCTGTACCTGGCTGCCTCAGGAAGTGCTGGATGTCTGCCCCATCAGAGAGAACTGCTTTTATAGAAATAAATGGGTTTGACTTGCGTTTTGATGTTTCTAGATGTGCCTTACCTGGGCACAGGGCCTGAGCAGACAGGTACAGCTCATTGATTCTCAGAGATTCAGTTCCTCCTTTTCCTTTAACAATAATCAGGATCTGGCAAACCCTTTCTGGGCTGGAAAATCATTGCTCTGCCAGCTCCTTCCGTGCCTCATGGGAAAGCAGTGGAGATGAAGGTGGAAGGGAAGGGCCGTGTCTCTGTGCCCTGTGGGACCTCCCTGGTGCTGGCAGAGGGCAGCCCGTGCTCTGTGCTCACTCTGCAGTTCCTCATAACCTTAGGGATCTTCATCACTCCTGATCTAAACACCTTGGAAGGTTTCTAATTCTCAGTTCTGAGAGGTGCTTGGTCACATACAGGTTGTGTCTGCAGAAGAGATCCTCAGTGGTGACCATGGAGTACTTGGGTGTAGATAATGAGACAGACTTTCCTTAATTCAAAATCAGCCTGCACTCAGAAGTTATAATGTTATTCTGCTCTGAGAAGTTTTAATGTTATTCTGCTCTGAGAAGTTATAATGATATTCTGCTCTGCAGAGGGAAGATACTGCTGCCTTGAGGGTAGGTTTTAGTGGAGCATTTTTTGCTTCAGAAAATAGGATTCTATTTCAAAAATATTTAAAGACTTGCTGATCTCCTGCTTGGCATTTCCCCATATGTGCTGCATGGGCAGCCTTGCTGTGAATTTTCTCTTCAGAGATGTTTTCTGTGAGTGTCCTGGTTCAGCAGGGGCTCTTCACACAATTTATGGTTCACATCTTCTCTGAGGCCGTGGTTCTTGTCCCTCTCCAGGTTTCAAGTGATGTTAAGCACTCAGAGTGAATAAAGTTAAGACACAGGGTTTTACTGGGTTACAAACTCTGCAAACAGAACTTTCAGCTGTGGTAGTTTTGAGCTTTGCCCAGGCATTTCCAGATAAATCCCTTCTTGTTCTGCCCTCTTGAGCAGGTGTGGGGAGCAGTGTGCAGGTCCCTGTCCCTGTGCTGTGCCCCCAGGTGCTGAAGCTCTGCAGGGAGAGCCTGCAGCTCTGTATTTGGGTCAGCACTCAGAGCTGCAGGGAATGCAAGTCCTGCTGCATTCCAGGGCTTCTGCACAGCATTCCTGAGCTTGGCCTGAGGCTTGCACAGTGGGGCTCTGCCACTCTTCTTCCCTCAGAGATGAGCTCTGGCTGTCCTTGCAGAACCTGTGAGTGTTCTGAGAATCCTTTAGCAGGGATTTGTGGAATACACCACAAATCAGGGACCCTGGTGGCTCTGACAGGCAGCTGTGCCTCAGAGCTGCAGAGGTGACTTTGCCTCAGCCCTGCTCAGGGGAGGTGGCACAAGAGCCTGGCCAGGCTGGGAAGCCCCAGCTGGAAACCCTGGGGGTGAATCTGAGCTCAGCTTGAACTGGGACATTGTGAAGTGCAAGGGGATCACCGGTGTGCAGGGGGCCTGGATTCACTTCTGGATTCACTTCCCAGCATCCTTTTTTCGGGGAAACATGGATTGTGTCCTGTGTGTGCACAGAGGGGAGCTGAGGCAGGGCTGGGGCCAGGCTGGGGCAGCTGCTGCCCTCTGCTTTTCCGCTTTTGCTCTGCCCCAGGTGCTTTGAGCAAGCAGAACCTCCACAAGAGGGAGTTTCATTCCACAGTACCCTCAGGCCTCGCTTGGGCAGCACTTTCCCAACCTAATCCTTGTTTTCTGTGTTGAAGGCTTCTCTAGGAGCTCTATCCAGGGGCAGGAAAGCTTCCTGGGCTGTCAGGTAGCTGGAGGCATTTTCAGGCAGTCTGAGGTCTGGTCTGCTGAGTTTGTATCTGCCTGCTGCAGGTTGTGGAGTTCCTGTTGTGCTACAGATTTCCTTAATGATAAGGAAGGCAGGGAGTTCTTCAGTAATCTGCTAATTAATTAATTAATGTAAGTGTCCTTAGCCAAGAGAGTTAAGGCATCATAATGAGGGGGAGCAGCTCCATGTCTGACAGCACTTTAGTAATTACAGTAATTTACATATTACAGTTTTTTTCTGGTGTGAAACTTGTGGGATGGAGACAGCAGGTTCAGACAGAGGAGTCTGTGCTGGGGGCTCCCATCAGGGTTTTTTTGTGTGGACAAGGGCAGGATTCCCTCAGTGGGAGTGGGGTCAGCAGGAATTGAGTGTAAATGGTGCTGAGGCTGAAATGTGTGTTTGGCCCTGGCCTGGTGGTGCTTCCAGGAGCTGCTCTGGGCACAGGAGCTGCCTGCTGGGGTTCTGAGGGAGGCACATCCCAGGGCTGACACCCCTGCCTGCCCTGGTCTTTCCTCTGTGCAGCCTCTCCTGCAGCCCCGTGGCCCCCAGTGGGTGATGGGGCTGCTGAGCTGCTCTCTGCAGGTTCCTGTGCCTCCCTGCTGCCTGCAGAAGGAGCTCCTGGGCCAGGCTTTTGTCTGAGCAGATCCTCAGGCTTCCCCTTTGCCTCTTTCCCTGCCACAACGTGCAGGATCAGGCTGACCCTTTTCCTTCACCAGTTTTATCCAGAACAGTTCCTAATCTGCTCAGGCACAGGAAGCTCTGTCCCTGCTTCACAGGCAGGTTTATCCTGCTCCATGGGCACCCTCCCCTGCCAGGTGTCACATCAGCCAGGACTGAAGCACCACAAATATGATTATCAAATAATCCTTGCACCTATCCCTTAGCTCCCTACCAAAATAAAAGCAGGGAGGGGGAAATGAAGAGATGACAAAAAAAAGAAACCAAATGCTGTTGTACTCCAGACCAGGAAAAAGTGTTCTTGCATTTCAAACCCCCCAAAATGCAGCTGCAGTGAGGTGATAATGTCTGTGTCTGGGATTGCCATAAAGCTCTGCTAACACTGAGGGTTTCTTTCTCCCCTTAAAGGAAGATGTAGATTCTTTTATGAAACAGCCTGGAAATGAGACAGCAGATGTAGTTCTTAAGAAGCTGGATGAGCAGTATCAGAAGTATAAATTTCTGGAACTTAATCTTGCTCAAAAGAAAAGGAGGTAAGTTGTAATTTTTGCAGAAGTGGGAAATGTTTAGCACAGTTCTGTTTTTTTAAAATAATCAATTTAGTGGCCAGGAAGGCCTGGGGATCCCAGTGCAGTGCAGAGTCCTGTGGCTCTCACTGACCCTCAGAAGAAACCCCCTTGTTCTGTTTTCCCTGCTGTGGTTTGGACACGTTTCTGCTGAGGTTTCCCTGTCCCGTGGGAGGTTACAAATGTGCAAAATGCACCATTTCAGTGAGAGGGGCTCTGGTTTTTGCTGTGCTTTGTTCTGATGTGGAGGCTGAAGGGGCTGCTGTGCTCCTTTGTGAGGGGCAGGTGAAGCTGGAGCTGAGCTGCCTTGACATTGCCATGTCAAACCTGTGTTTGTGAGCTGGAAAAAAGCTGTTAACAAGTGTAAAAATGGAGGGTGGACTGTATAATAAAATCACTTGTATAGCAAACTTTGTGTCTCTGTAAAATAATAAATCATGACTGTTGTTAATTCACAGGCTAAAAAGTCAGATTCCTGAAATTAAACAGACATTAGAAATTTTAAAACACATGCAGAAGAAAAAGGTAAATTATTTTGAATATCTAATGAGTATGAGAAAAGCTAACTACCTTTCCACCCTGACAGAACACATTGCAAGAAATGTTTTGGAGAGCACACTTAATATGCCTTTATAAATAACAGAATTGTTTTTAAAGGTATGTAGTACTTTTTGAAAGCTAGTAAAAAAAAAAGTTAATATTTGTAATGCAAACTTCATTTTAATAGTGTATAGATTGCAGCTAAGCTTTGACTTCATCTCCATTCTTTAGATTTCTGTATTGTTTTTAAATGTCTTTTAAAAATGCATTATTGTTGGAGCTCTAACTTTAATGTTGAAGTAGTTACATAGAATTCCACACAAGTTAATACTGTACCAGTGGCAGAAAGCAGAAAAGTGTGCTCTATTTTAAGTTTTATGTCTTTGACATGTTTCCAGTGAAAATTGCAATTGTAAGTTTTATCATTTGTCTTAAGGATTCCACACATCCAATGGAAACCAGATTTTTATTGGCAGATAATCTCTACTGCAAAGCTTCCGTTCCTCCTACGGATAAAGTGTGTTTGTGGTTGGGGGTAAGTGAAATGGAATTTCTCTGAAACTGTTTCAATAACTTACAAAGCCTTGTGGAAGAGTTTTGGTTGCAGTGGGCATGGTTCTGTTTGATGATGCATGGTGGCAGCAGAGCCCATCTAGCCAGGCAGCTTCAGGCTGTTATTGAGGATTTCCTGTTCCATTTTTCCTTTGGTTCCTTCAGAGTTACCTTTCTGCTGGATTGTTCTTTCCAAAAAGCTCCTTTGTGTTTGCCTTACCATTTCTGTCACTTTTTGGTTCAAATTAACATCCAGCATTGCCTGGCATGGGAATGTGGCCAGCAAATAACTGAGTTTGGCAAGCAGCTTCCCATCTTTTCAATATGATTTGTATTCAGCATTGTGCTTTCCCTTTCCATGCACCTTTTTAGGGAAAGGTGGATTTCTGCTGCTCAGGTACCTGCCAGCATTTAGAGTGGGCTTTGCACCAAAGCCTGGTGGGATCAGCACTCACAACCCACATTTCTGAGTACTTAAGCAGTATCAGGCTGGAGTATTTTGTATTTAGAGGCTTCATTACATGTGGAGATTACCCTGCTGGTGCTTATTTTGAGACTTAAATCATGGATGTTCCTAAACCCAGTGCTGGCTGCCAAACAAAACCTCTTGGTTAGGACACAAGCACTGCTGACACATCCAGACTGATGGGACAGTGGCTCCCAACCTCTCCCAGTTATCTCAAGATAGAAAAAAAAATTCTGATACCTGTTGCTATTAGGAGATTGTCTTCAGAACTGATAAACACTGCCTTTCATGGAGGTTTGTATTCTAACAGAACATCAGGGAAGGTCCATCTCACTGCCAGGTCACACTGGAGGGCTACAAGGAAACCCCACACACAATTCAGTTTATTTAGTGCTCTCAGCCTTCTGCCTTTCTCCTCCTGTGCCTGCAGGGTGTGCTGGGCTGTGCCTGTCCCTGGATCCCTGTCCCTGGATCCCTGTCCCTGGGTCCCTGTCCTGGGGTCCCTGTCCCTGGATCCCTGTCCCTGGATCCCTGTCCCTGGATCCCTTTCCCTGGATCCCTGTCCCTGGGTCCCTGCCCTCCTCCCAGAGCAGCTCAGGGCAGCCTCTGTGGGACCCTGTCACCCACAGGCTGTGCCTCATCCAGGCCACACTTCTGGGACAGGACAAGGCTTCTCTGCTGCATTTCCCCCTGATTTATCCCTCTTTTATCTCATCCTGCGGTAGTTTCTTACTTTAACAACCTGTGTGGATTAAAAACCACCCCCACCCCTCAGAGAGGACTCCTGTACCTGTTGTATCTTAATTCCTGTAGCAGTTCTTGCTCCTGACAGTGCCAGCTGCTTGTCAGCATCCACACAGAGCCTGAGGTTTATCTTGAACCTTAAAACCGCTCCTGGAGTCGTGTGGCACCTGGAAGGTGCTGCTAAGGAATGTAAGATCTTTCCAAATGCAGTGAGGATGAGATGCTCATACCTGAAGGGCTGATTGTGACCCACAGGGTGAGAAATCCCTCCTTGTTTAGCTTTAGGAAGAGAATTTCTCTAACTCACTGGGGGAGATCATTACTCAGGTCCTGAAAGGGTGGAGGCCTCCATGGAGTCACACATTGCCTGTCCTCAGTCTTGTCTTGGCCTGTCAGGACACTCTGTTGTTAGCATGATTAATTATGCCTAAGATACGTTGTTAGCATGATTAATTCATATTAATGAATAAAATATGCTTAGTGTGGCTTAGTCCTTACAATGTAAGAGTCAGAGCTTTTATCCATCTTTCTTTCTAGGCCAATGTGATGCTTGAATATGACATTGATGAAGCTCAGGCTCTGTTAGAGAAGAATTTGTCAACAGCCACAAAAAACCTCGATCTTCTAGAGGAAGACCTGGATTTCCTCAGAGATCAGTTCACCACTACAGAAGTCAGTATCCTTTTCATTAATGTGGGGCAGGAAAGGAATGAAAGCCACATCCAGGTCACTTTCTGATGTGTTTTCTCTGGCTGCCCTCACAGTTCTGTAGCACCTGTGAGCTTTGCTGTCCCAGCAGTTAAATGAAATATTTATTGTGTTTGCAGAGTTGGAGGTTGGTGTGTAACAGTAACAAAACTGCAGTGGTGGCAGCCCAGACTGACTCCAGAGTGAGTTAAAGTGTGGATTTATGCTAAGGGACACCCTAAACCACAGGGACCCTCCAGGGCACGTGAATATTGTTTTTTGTTGCCCCTCACACCCTTGCAGCTGCCTCCAAGCAGCACCAGCCCTGCTGCAGCAAGGCTTGGGCTGTGCTCAGTGCTTTTTAAATTTCTTTGTACTGTCCTGAGCCACCTCCTGGGTGTGGGGGGTTGTTTTTTACACTTTCTAGTTAAAAGCTTTACCTAAAGCATTAGGTTTGGTTTAATGAAGGCACAGCTGATTGTTTTTTCACATTGACTCTTGAGCTCACTGCTGCAGGAGTTTGGGATGTCTTGAAGAATCAAATTCAGCTGATAGCAGGAGCAGCTTGAGTGAAACGAGCAAAGAGTGAGGCAGAACTAAAATTGTGTTTCTCTGCCATATCTTTTTGGAGGTTTTTTAAGTAATGATATAAATACTGCAGTTACCAACAGTTACCAGTGTTCCTGGGAGCGGAAGCTTTGCACCCAGTCAGCCCTTTCATTAAATGGTTTCTCTACTGGTGTAACTCTGGCCAACTCTGGAACCTGCTTTTTCTCCTTTTTAAAAATCTTTTTTTCCTTTTTTCTGATAGCATGAGCTGTTTCCTTAATCCCACACCCTCAGATATGGCTAGAGTTTATAACTGGGACGTAAAGAGAAGAAACAAGCAAGACCCTTCCAAAAACAAAGCATAGTTTTTCCAATTTTAAATGTGGTTTCAATTTCCAAGTATTTTTTATTTAAACACCCCCAAACGTCATTCAGGACTGAGTTACTTTCAGCATTTCAGTAACTGGTAAAATATATAAAAACTAATGGTGAGCACCATTTTATTTATTTGTAAACTCCAAATTTGGTTTCATGCATGCTTCATGAAATGAATTATTTGAAAAGGCACCACACAGTCCAGCAAGGGATGTGGTATTTTGATCAGACCAGTCATAAATCAATTTCTACCTGGCAGCCTGTGTGAAAAGCAGAGGGGATGGATGGAAGGGAGCCTGGTGTGTCCACAGGCTCAGGGAATGCAGGGGTTTTCTTCATCTCTGAAGATGATGGAGTTAAGTTTGGCTGGGCTGGGAGGATGTGCAGCTGTAACGTCCTAGGAAACAGCAAAACCAGGAGGGGAATTGGGTTTGCTGCAGCCTGGGGCACCCCTGGGTGGGTCAGGAGCTGCCTGGGGCACCCCTGGGTGGGCTGGGAGCTGCCTGGGGCACCCCTGAGTGATTCAGGAGCTGCCTGGAGCTCTCAGCATTTCTCATGAAGTGAGCACAAAGCTGTGCTCTGTCCTCAGAGAGGTGTGAGCAGCACAGCCTGCAGCTCTCACCCCTGTTTTCCATACCTGAGCACACCTTGGGTGTTCCTTGAGCCCAGAGCTTGAGGGGCTCCCCTTGCCACCCCTTGGCCCAGAGGTGCAGTTCCAGTCTGAGCACAGCTCCGAGGATGGGGGCCCCAGGATGTCCCCTGACTGGGACAGGACCTCTGGTGGTACAGCTGGAGTTTATTTTTGGTCCTTACCAAGCCTTGCGAGATTGTTGCCTCTTACCTTTGCAGTTTCTTTCTAAAATGAAATGCTCAGTGGTGATGTCAGTGGCTAATAATCACATTTCTGTGACTGAGAGCACAGGTTTCACTGCAAAATAAATGCAAATGTTAACTGTTCGATCTTCATGTAAGAAACAATATACCTGTAAATTTTTTGTACTTTTATTTCATGATATTAAAATAGTAAAACTAAACAGTTGTGGCAAACAGCTGTTTTTGTGCATCTTTCTTTGTAAGAAAATCATGAATGTGATGTGTTATCTTCTGTTTCCCTCCCCTAACTGGGCGTGGGGTGACAAATCCCGTGTTAGCAGCAGCTGTGAGCAGAGCCTGGTGTGAATGGAGGGGCTGTGAGTCAGCACATCTGAGCTGGGCCTGGAAGCAGCGATTTCCCAGCCCCGGGGCTGCCAGGGAGCTGCAGGGAAGGGCAGGGAGCAGGGAATGCCCAGCTCCCCCTGCCCCAGGGCTGGTTCTGTGCTGGTCCCAGTGCCTGGAGCTCTGCCCTGCTCTCCAGCAGGACGTGGGGCTGGGCAGGCCTCAGCTGCTCGTTCCTTTTCCCAGCATCAGCAGTGCTGGAGAGGCAGCTGCAAACGCAGCCTGATTCTCTCTCAGTTTTTTCTCCAGTTTGGATTAATGAGATCCCAGCGGGTTGTGCTGCCCCCACACCCCTGGCAGGCCCTGAGGCAGCCCCTGCCTGCCTTTGTTGTGCAGAATGAAACCACCAGTTAAGCATTTCTGCACAGCAAAAGCAGAACCCAGCAGAATCAGCGCCGTGTGCCTGCCAGGACCCTGCTGCTGTCAGAGGGGACAGGGTGACAGCCCCGGGCTGAGATGGCTGCCGGGTCCTGGGGGATGGGGCAGGGCTGGGGCAATCACAGCTCAGGGTTTGATCTGAGGTGAATAAAAACCCCAAAGCTCAGAGGAGCTCAGTGATCAATCCCTGCAGGTCTGCTCTGCCCAGGGCTGGGGGCTGCCCAGGGCTGGGGGCTGCAGGGCTGGGGCAGGGGGTGCTGCTGCTCAAAGCCCTCAGTCTGGTTTTTCTCAGAAGGCAGAGGACAGGTCCTACAGGGTGGGACAGGCCCCCCTGCAGGATGGGACAGGTCCTGCAGGGTGGGACAGGTCCTGCAGGGTGGGACAGGTCCTGGAGTGGTGCAGGTCCTGCAGGGAAGGGTGTCCAGTGCCTGGGAATGGTCTCTGGAATACAGAGCAGGGACAGGGAGCAGGGAACGCACTCAGAGAGAACTGATATGGGGGAAAAGGGAAAATAAAAAAGCCACTAAAGTTTCTTTACAAGTTTTGAATTTCACATTATCACGTAGTAACCATTTTGCTAAATACAAGCATGTTTTCAGTCACGTACAGACAGCTAAATACAGCATTATTTTCACATTTCGTTACAGTGCATAACAAAGCGAGGACAGTGTAAATTACGCTTTATTCTGGAGGTTCTGAGCAGGTTCAGTCTAACATGCAGATTGTTTTTAACATGTGGTAGACACCACAGAAAGTTAGCTTTTGCTTTTTTTTTTTTCTCTTTTTGTCCTAGAGTATAAGAGCTCCTGACCTTTATCCTGTGAGAGGTATCACCTTCTGATTTCTCAAAGTCCCTCTAAGTCAA
Organism: Cisticola juncidis; assembly: GCA_013400215.1. NCBI lineage: Eukaryota > Metazoa > Chordata > Aves > Passeriformes > Cisticolidae > Cisticola > Cisticola juncidis. The sequence goes on along the minus strand of VXBR01000301.1, from coordinate 59,478 downwards.
AGCATTAAAACCAGTTGTTAGAAAAGGATTCTTAGCATATCCAATAAGTTCTTCATCTTAGAAAAAACATTCCAAATTTTGTACAGATGAATCTACATTTCCTGTAATTTAATAAGCTGTCTAGAAAATGCAAGGAATTAGAAAAAATGTAGGTAATGATTTCTCTATCATTTAATATAACAATTTATTAACTATAAGTAATTAAGACCATGTACGTTTTCTTCTGTATTGTTCCTCTTTAGAATTACAACACCCCTGTATTTAAATTGAAAATTCACTCTGGAATTTCTCCCTGGGAGCAGTAAAGGGGAATGTCCAAAACCCATTAAATAAAATATTGTTTGTCTGATGAGAAGTGATGGTTCCTCTCTGGCCAGGCTCTCACACAGGGAATTACAGAATTTGACTATTGCTGAAATGTCTGATCCAACTCCTCTGCCCCTCACAACCCCCTGGTCCTGCTGTCCTCAGCCAGACACCCCCAGACACCCCTGGGGTCCAAAAACTGCAGCAGCTGCTTGGTGGGGTTTCCATCCAGGGGACAGCAGTGACCCTTTGGTCCCTTTGGTCCCTTTGGAAATGCTCTGACCTCACAGCAAACCTGCCCTGGGCTCTGCCCAGCTCCCGGGGGCTCCTGCACCCACCTGTGCTCACCCAGAAACAGATTTTGGAAAAGCATACCTTTCTCTTTTTTTTTTTTTCTCATCTTCAGGGCACTCAGCCACGAGTGCCTGGCATTCCCTGGCCTCCTGCAGAGGTGCTGGACACTTCCACAGCCTCTCCAAGCAGGGATAAACTCACCAGAAGTGCCAGGCCCTGCCACCCCCCTGACCTCCCAGCAGGTGCAGCACTGCTGCTCCCTGCAGAGCCCAGGGACTGAAATTCTTCCTAAACCAAAAACAAAAGTGTTCAGGGTTCGGGGTGTTGGGCTGGGTTTGCTGCAGGTTTGGGGATTTTTTACAGCTTCAATATGGAAACCATAGCTATTTTTTTAATTCAGACCTGCCCCTGTGCTGCTGCAAACTGAGAATGGGTTCAGAAGGAGAAACAGTCTGAACTCAACAGCAATCAAGACCTGTATTTCTGTAGATGGGGCAGATTAAAAAGCTGGAACAAATATTTTCTTTTTCTCTACTCAGAGGCCTAAAATAAACACTAGATGCTTCCTGTGGCTTTTACCTGGTTCCCCCTCCTGCCCACTGCAGTTTGGTGTATAAAGCTTTCAAACACAAGTAAAAGAGTCACTACAGTTTTGTTTGTTCACTTTCAATAGGCTGAACTTCCCTAATTTGCAGTCACCCCACTGCACTTCAAAAGCTTGGGTTAAAATTTGGCAGAAGCAAAGCTTTAAGTGGTGAATGGCATTCCCAGAAAACATCCACTTCCACACGGCTGCCATCCATCATGGCCAACCTGAGATGGGGCCTCTTTTGTCAAATAAAACATGGAGGAAAACAAATTTTACTCTTGAGTGTGTCTTGAGGCTTTCCTTTCCTCCTGCTCAGACACTCCTGCTGTGTGTTCCACCCTCCCAGTGCCAGTTCTCTTCCACAGAGGCCAAGACAGAAAATGACACTTTAGCAGCAGAAAGTACCAATGGAAGCTGTTGCTTTCAATGCCATTTAACTTCTTTAACAGCAAATCTCACCTTTTAGCATGTCTGATGCACCTGAGTTAAGCTTTTCAAGTTTTTAATTTGGTTGGGTTTCTTTTTTCCCTCCCTCCTTGTGACCTGGCTGGTGAGGTCATCAGTGCTGTTACTGAGACAGAAATGGGGGTCCCACCTGGCTGCAGCACCCCAGTTTTAATACAACACCTGAGGACATGGTTCTCTCTTTATCTCTTGATCACTTCACTGGAAAGCCCTGAACTTGGGGGACTTTCAAGGTACTCACCCAGGCAGTAAATGAGTAAAAATTGCATTGATTAATGCCTACTGCAGCAAGAGTTGCCACTTAGAGTCGTGGTTCAGCACAGCAAGAAAGACACTGTTAAGGGAGGAATAATTTAAATATTAATTACTAATCAAATAACTATTGTTTTCCTCTTTAAATCCCACAAAATATGCTTTGCTATCGAACTAGGTTCAAGAACATGAGAAAGAAAACTCAGAAGTGTGCACACCATGTCAGTAAACTTCTCCTGTGGAACTGACCTTATGAGGAAATGGTATCTGTGCTGCCTTTAGACCTTCCTGGAAAGAAACAGCTGACACAGACCAAGATGCCCTACTGCTTTCTGTCTGTCTGCCTGTTTGTCATCCATCCTGTGGCTCCAAAAGCCAGCAGGGAGCTATGGGTTTACCTAAAAGAGAACATGTACAGTGCCCTGGCGTGGAGCAGCCCATCCAGCCCTGGATACTCCCCCCTGTGTTGTGCAGCCCCTCGTTTCTGCTTCCTGTCTCCTCACAACATCCACATGCACCCTCACTCACTCTCCTTCAGGTCTGCAGCCCCGGTTCTGAAAGGTTATTTGGAACAGAACATTTCTCTCCAGGGTCTGTCCTGGTGTCCAAAACAAGGTGGGAGGCCGTTGACAGCGGGAGCGCCGCTCTCCCCTCCGGCACCCCGAGTTCACTGAGCAAAGTAGGTCTGGTTAGCAGAGTTCACCGCCACTCCCCTCCCTAGGGGAGCTCAGCACAAGCACCGCCTATCTGATTTCACCACCTCCTCTGAGGAGTGCACCACGTTCGGGACGAACCCGCTCTTTACCCCTTCCCATCCCTCCTGGATGGAAATGTCCCCGCGCTTCACCAGCTCGTAGATGTCGCGGGTGAGGTCGGTGAAGGCCTTCTCCACGTTGATGGCGTCGCGGGCCGAGGTCTCGATGTAGCGCATGCCGTAGGCGGCCGCCAGCTTCTCGGCCTCGTGCCGCGTCACCTGGCGCTGCGTGTCCAGGTCGCACTTGTGCCCCACCAGCACGAACACGATCTGGTAGGGCTGCACGTGCACCTTGGTCTCCTCCAGCCACTCGTGCACGTTCTGGAAGGACCTGCGGTTTGTAATGTCAAACAGGAGCAGCCCTCCCACCGAGTTCCTGTAGTAGGCTCTGGTGATGGACCTGCAAGCCAAGCAGCCGCAGCACAGTTAAGTTACAGCTGAGTGTCCTTTAACAAAGCAGCATTACCACCACCCTGTCCACCCTGCACAATACAGAGCAAGAGAAAGCCATGCAGGAAATGCCTTTGGACTTCCAGCTTGTGCTCTTAAAAGGAAAATTTAATTTGGCTTAAAGATTTCACACTTGGGAAGCTGCCCCACTGATTTGTTATAGCTCTCTTCCGGGCAAGAGAAAGCCCTGCAGGAAATGCCTTTGGACTTCCAGTTTGTGCTCTTAAAAGAAAAACTTATTTTGGCTTAAAGATTTCACGCTTCAAGCTGCCCCACTGATTTACTATAGCTCTCTTCCAAATTCCCACCACCATTTTTTTTTCTCATGGGTTTCTGTATGCCCCTGGCTGTTGAGTCCCATCCCCACCACGTCAGTTCTCTGGACACCTCATCCAACTCACTGGTGACAAATCAAGGGATTCAGTTGAAAACAAACAGCTGCTCTCCAACAGGAGAGGTCCTGGAAGGTTGGCCAAGGGGTTGTAGCTCCCAGGGCCCTGGGACAGGGCATCCACCCATCCCCACAGCTTTTTCCACTACACCACTGGATTAAAGTGACATTGCAGAGACAGGACACTGTCACTGTTAGTGGCGCTGACAGGAGCAGCCTGCCTGACCTCAAAATGGTACAAGAGCTTCCAAGGAGAATCTCACTAACACTGGTCATGTTCCTTCCAAATACTGACAGCATTAAAGACCCCATTAAAGAAAGCAGGCTGGGAAATGGAGCCAGGCCAGCCCACGGCAGCCAGAAGCAGCTCAGGGAATGAGCAAACACGTGGTAATGGAGCAGAGCTGAGGCCACGAGGCTGAGCAGAGCCACAGTTCAGTGGCTGCCACACAAGGGACAGCAAGCAGCTGAGGAACAGTGGTGTTTCTGCAAGTCATGGATTTGCTCTAAATCCAGAAGCAATGATCGATTTCAGCCCCTGGAGGAATTCACATTCAGGCCTGAACTTTCCTTGCTGGAGTAATATAAGCACTGCTGCATTTTTACCTTAGGACAAGTCTTTTTTTGGCTATGCAAGACTGTTGTCAGGTGCTGTCTGGTCAAAATTGCCTCAAGAAAGGATGAACTAGAGTTTTCAAGAATTGTTTTGTCAACAAACACACAGTGATGGGTGAAAATTCACAGACAAAACTGAAGAAAGCCAGAAGCAGGGCAAAAAAACATAGTTGGCTGTGTTTGGATAATTTCCCCTCTCCAACTGTTTGGTTTAGGGACAATAGTCACTCTGCACATTTGGCACTGAGGGAATTAGATCTGCCTTTTGCTATGTGGCCAGCTGCAAACAGATATTGGCACTTTGACTTCACCTCTACACTGTCACAGACATTCCTGCTTCTCCCTTGTGTTCCGTGCCACCAGCCCTGGCTCCTCCTGCCAGCAACAAGAACGCCCCAGGTACGTCTGAAATTCATGATGGGATCTAAGCTGAATGCTGCTTCCAGGTAAAATCAGGTGAAGGTCTCAGGGCCCCTCCTTAAAGCCTTTTCCACAACTGTTCTCCTCACCATCTGCAGGAGGCAAAGCACACTGTCTTCATGCTGCCTCCCCAGCTCCCTTCTGAGATTTGCACCTTCCCTCCTCCTGCCACACTCACACACTGCTGCAGAGCCCTACAGGGACTTGCACCTACTTTGGCCAAGTTTTAACATCCAGGGGCTGCCTCTGTCCGGGAACTGTCCCCACGGTGGGGACACTGCACCCACAGGGCCCAGGTCTGTTCATCTCCCTGTCAGCCAAGGCTGGCTGGGAGGAAACAACTCTTCTGGAGGTGGTGGGACACAGTTCCAGGCAGCCAGGGCAGCACAGGCTCTTGCTTTTGCTGGCATTACACAACGTCACGTTTCAGACCAGAAACAGCAGTCTCTGAGCAACGAGGGAAGGGCAAAACCTGCCGGAGCCGGGAGGGATCAGACCCTGCTCCTCTACAGCTCCAGAGCGGCCTCAGCACTGCCCCAGGCACCGCGGTCTGGGGCTGGGCTGGCACAGGTTTAACTGTAATTCAAGCCTTGACTGCACAGAAATCGCTACTAATTTATGGAGAGTGAAAGAGCTCGCAACAGGGGGTCAGGAAGAGCAAAATTGTAACACAGCTGCTGCTCAGAGAATGGCAAGGTGTTTTCAAAATAACTACAGTGGTTTTGTCCTCGTGGGGCAGATGTAAAACTATGTAAAGCAGACTGGAAATGCTCAAATCTGAAAAAAGGGGGGCTCATTCTTCTAGATTTCCCTCTTAAGAAATTCCCTGTGCTTGACAAATGACAAAAATAGTTTCAGGTTTCTGGAGAGCACCTGCTCCATTGTGCCTCTTGCCTATGACAAGTCCAAGGGCTTTGGCTTATTCCAGTAATGGTTAATTCTTGTTTCTGGCCAAGAAACCTACCTTGTAGGAGGAACCCAAGAGTTACCTTCATGGGGCACAATTTGTCACAGAGAGGGGTTTGAAAGGGATAAACACAAACCAGATTTTACTTTTTTTTTCCCCCCCACATTTCTGAGTGCAGCCTAAAGACCCCTGGGTTTGCTCAAGCCCTTCCCATTGGGAATTCAAGTCTGTGCTTTGGCAAGGGCATTTCAAAGTTGCACAATGGGGTTTTTTTAATGTCACTGAGGATTCCTGCCCCCTGCACTGCTCCTGCCTTTCCTGCTGCTGCCCACCGCAGCAGTGCAGCTGCCCACCGCAGCAGTGCAGCTGCCCTTGTGCTGAAGGTCACCTGCTGATAGTGCTGGCAGACCCCAGGGTCAGGCCCCCGGGGCCCCCTCAGCTTCCTCACGTGTGACAGAAAGGAAATCGGAGCTATCTGACAGCTCCTGCTCTTCACAGCCACGGCAGGGACAGGGGAGGGCACTCAGGTGTGCTTCCTACAGCTCCAAAGCTGGAAGCTGATGCAACTGCCAGCTAAAGCACCTCCTCTCTCGGCAGAATAAAGCGGCAGCTCCCTGCCTGCAAGGCTGCGAGGTAGCAGAGGAAAAACCTGTCAGAGGACAAGGAGCAGCCACTGCACATCCTGGGCCAGACACCCCTGCCACAGATGCGGGGGAAGGTGGTGAGAGGGGTGGGGGCAGGCGAGTTCTCATCTACTGAATGAAACCAAAACATTCCTCGGTTATTACAGCACAGGAGAAGCTCTGTGGTGCTGCACAGAGATGCGGAACACAGGAAGTGATCCCAGAGGGAGCAGGATGGAAGAGCCGATGAGGGTTCAAGGCGCGTGAAAAATGCATGCGAACAGGAGGAGAGGAGCTGCGGGTCCCCTCACACCCCTGCAGAACGAGAGCAGCAGGTCTGAGCCCCTCTTTGGCTGGGGCCCAGCCTGCTCCAACCCGGGCTGCCGCTTTTCCCACACGGAGCTGTGGGAAACTTGGCACAGTCCCACATGCTGCCTTAATTTCACTTCATCGTGACTCGGTTACTGCTGCTTAAGCTCCCAAATTGCCGGTGCCCATGCGGCACTCTCCAGAAAGCACCTGTCATCCCTGCACAGCCACAGCCAAGGCTTGTCCCGACCTTTCCCTGTCCTCGGGAGAGCCGAGCGCTGCTGTCGCAGCAGAGCGCCAGAACAGATATTCCACCGCATTTCGCGAGCCTCAGCCCAAGCGCTGAGCTGTGGAACATCCTGGTCCCTGCCTCCGCACGGCAGGGACGCTTTCCCTGCCAGCTGCATCCGCTGAGGCACGGACAGCTCCAGGCTGGGGAAGCGCACCCAGCGCTGCCTCGGGCCTCGCACCCTGCACACCTGCACATCCACACCTGCACACCCCGCACACCTGCACACCCGCACACCTGCACATCCACACCTGCACACCCCACACACCTGCGTGCGCCCATTCGGGGCGGGCAGGGATCGCAGGGATGGCGGGAGCACTCAAGGTGCCAGTTTGACTCCTCTTTGTCTCATCTCCACACGCCTCCCCCGGCCCGCATCCCCCGGCCCGCAGCCCCCGGCCCGCTCCGCGGCTCTCACCGGAACCGCTCCTGCCCGGCCGTGTCCCAGATCTGCAGCTTGATCCTCTTGCCAGGCTCGATCTCCACCAGCCTGGAGAAGAAATCCACGCCCACGGTGGGGTCGGAGATCTGGGCGAAGCGGCCCTCGGTGAAGCGGCGGATGAGGCAGGACTTGCCCACGGTGGAGTCGCCGATGACGATGAGGCGGAACTGGTAGAGCCAGATGGCCTCCATGCTGCCGCCGCGGCCTCAG
>VXBR01000301.1:24133-51863 GCA_013400215.1 Cisticola juncidis | reverse complement strand
CCCCTCGCCGGGAACGGGGGAGCCGCGCCGAGCCCATGGCCGGGAGCACCTTGCTCAGCCGAGGGAAGGGGGAGTCGGCAGGGTGCGCAGCACCTTTCAGGGTTTTAAACCCGAGACTGGTTTCTGGAGACAGTCAGCTCCTCACTGCTGCACCGGGGGCTTCGTTCCCATTGAAATCCAGAGGAAGAGCCAAGTGCTCCTGGCACTTCTGCACCGCGCCAGGGTCACCTGCACCGCACCTGGAGAGAGACAATGGTAACAGGCATCGTACACACAAAACCAAACAAACACCATGCTGACACACGTACGTGTGTGTCTGTATAAATATATATAGTGTATATATATATATATGGTTTGTGTATGGTGTCAAAAATTAGGAATTACCCAGCAACTGTCCCCTGGCTCCCTGGGACATGGTGAGTTTGAGCATCTACTTTTAAAACTCTTGACAGAGCAGAGCTTTCTCTTCCCTCAGGGAGGGAAAATTGACATGTATAGTATTAAAAACAGTGAGTAAAATGTCTGTATTCAGTCAGAAACAGAAAGGAGGAATATTGACACTTTTTTAAAATTTATGACTATGTTGGGTTTTTTTAAATAAGGATGGTTTCATTAAGAGCTCCTCCTTCATGACCATTATTGAAATAAATGCATTGAGAGTGGCTATTACATTCATTAGGTCCTCAGAAAAAGGACATCTATACAGGCATGAGACAGTTACCCACCTTGTAAATTGGACTAGGACATTAGTGACACCATTTCAAGTCTCGAGGAATAAATGGCAAGGAACTTCTTCAATACTCTTTGAAATATAATCTATTTATTAAAAAATAACAATCCCAAAAGATCCTACTTTAACGTACCTCAGGACAGGAAAGAAAATTGATGAAGCAATCTACACAGCAACAACAACAGTGCAACAGAAAAATATTAAGCCTATAAATCCAAGTTAGTGGTACATTATCCAGTGACTCATTGCCAGCGAGGCTTTGTGGGGATCTGGTGCACTTTACTGAATGATTTCTGAGTACTCCATGCCCATTAGTTGAAGCCCACAGCCCATTGTGGTTTCTGTTCTCCGTTTTTTCTTTCTTGCACGCACTTTCCCTTTTCTCCCACAGGTGCTCGAGCAGGTCAGAGTCACCCACCAGCAGCACCTCCAGCAGCAGCTCCATGCAGTGGACACATCAGCCACTGGAGCAAGGATTTCTTATTTAAATTTCTATTGAGGCATAAAAACAGAGACAAAATGAGGCAAAGGCTGGAGAACAACTCCGTTGCTATCCTGTGCTCCCTGCAGTCTCTGTCCAGAGGGATTATATCCACTCCCTCTCAGTGCCAGATGATGAAGCCCTCAGCAGATACCTGGGCTCAGGTGATTGCTGTGTGTGCTCCAAGGGGCAGGAACTCACCTTAGGCCCAGCCCCAGCAGTCCCTGTGGCTGGGCAGGGCTGGGCTGGAGGCAGGCAGCTCCTCTTGGGCAGGAACTCTGCTCTGAGAAATCAAACAGGAGGTCCTGAGCCATGGGCAGGGGTGTCTCAGAGCCAGACACCCTCCTGGACCTCAGCACTGCACCCCACAAAGGACTTCACAGGATTTGGAATGGTTTGGGTTGGAAGGGACATGAAAACACCCAGTTCCAAACCCCTGCCATGTGCAGGGCCACCTTCCACTAGACCAGCTTGCTCAAAGGCCCATCCAACCTGGCTGTGGCTGGAATCCCCATAAATAGATAGAATTCCCTCTAACCAGGCTGGTGTTCAGCTGTGGCTTAGTTTTTCTCTCAAACCAGTGCCCCTCACAGCCCACAGGGGCTGCAGCCATCTCCAAGCCCAGAGCTGCACTACCAGGAGCAGGGTGCATCAGCACTGCACACACCATGCAATTTTAATGCCCTTGCAGTTTCCAAGGATACAAAAAACAATCAATCAGCCACAATCCCTGGCTGCACAGGAGCTCTGTGAGGCAGCCCAGGCAGTGATCACAGCACTCTGGTGAGCTGCAGCACCCACATCCTGGCCTTGCAGGGATTATATCCCAGCCATGCTCACAATCTGCTCATTGCTGCAGGGATAAACTCCCCCAAGCAGAGCCCTGAGCCCTTCCACAGCCAAACAGGACAGAGAGCAGTCGCTGAAAACAGTCAGGGGCCACACCAGGATGGTGGGAGTGCTGAGAGCAGGGCTGGCAACCACAGAGTAAACAATTTATTGGCTAGTTCTAAAAAACATTGCTGCTAAACTGGGCCTGTCCAGATGTGACACAGAGACAGATGACACTGCTGACAGGGATGTGATAGCACCCATGACCTATGGCTGACTGTGCTGCTGTAAAACCCAGGACAGAGGGAAGGTATTAAGGAGAATTAGTGTTTATTATTTATACCGTGCCCACAGTTAGTCAGGGTGGTGCAGACAAGCGTAAAGTCAAGGGCACCACACAGTGCTCTGGAACTGCCAGCCCAGCTGACAGCAGGCACTGGGAGCATAATTCAGGACTCTGTGATGAGGGGAGAGCCTTACAGCCTCCAGCAGCAGGAGCAGGAGGGGACAGCAGGCAGGGCTGAGTGCCAGCAGGCACACAGTGTAGCTTCTGTCCCACCTTGGCTTTTGGCTGGGCTAAAAGTACCTTTGGAGAGGAGGAGTTCTCTGGCAGGCTCTGTCCCCGGGAAACCTGTCTGTTCTCCCTCCCCAAACACCCCCTGTCAGCAAAATGCCTCTGGTGCACAAGGGAGTGAGCACTGCCCATCAGGGCAGCCCTAGGAATGCTGGCTGGGGCTCCAGGGGTGACATCCTGGTTCCCCAGTGTCACACCAGAATCAAAACAGCAGCAAAGCAGACACAGCCTTGACAGAGTCCTGGCTGAGTGATGCTGGCTGTTCCAATTAATGGGCCCCCATCAATATGGGAACCCATTACCTAAATGGCTCTTGGTGCTCAGGCTCCTTCTGTACCCAGCTGAGAGGCAGGAACATCTTGAGAGCCATTTATCCCATCAGCTTGATGGAAGAACTGTCCTCCACTACCACTCCTCTCTCCCTTGGCTGCAGAGGAGCAAAGGGCCCAGCACAGAGCAGCTGCCCAGCTTCAGACAGCTTCACCTGCCCCATGCCCTGAGCAGGAGGCTCTGCCCCCTCACGGGAGATTAACAGGGCACAGACAAAGCCAGCCAGGACCCACAGCAGTGCGAGAATGTGGGACAGACACAAATGCAGAGAAACCTCAGAAATAACAGAGAATCCTCTGGGGTCAGCAGCAGTGCCCCAGGGCAATGTGAGCGTTTGCTTTGCAGCCAGAATGGACAGGGAAGGTCATTAAACTCTCATAGTGTGACCCACTCGGGTGGGTGTGTCCAGAGGATGTCCCCACACCCCTGCAGGTGGCACAGCCACCCTCTGGTGCTACCCATGGCACAGCCTCTGGCCCCAGCAGCGGGCACACACAAGCAACTCAGCTGGGCTTTTTGAAGAGACATAAAACATCTGCAAAATGCTTCCCTGTGACAATAAATTAAAGGGCAGCTCCTTACCACGGGAGGGCTCACTCCAGATGCAGCTCCTGGTGTCTTATTTCAGATTATGATCACATTAAAATGGTCATGGGCTGGCTGAAAAGGGGGCCTCCCATCAAGAGATCATTTTATCTGCCTGAGTCTGCCTGAATCCTAGCACAGATCCTCCACTGGGAATATTATGTCCTTGTAGCTGTTCTTCTCAGGAAGGGAACGGGATCTGCTTAGAGCAAATAGAAGCCATTAAAATCAGGATAAATTAGTAATGGTGAGTGGGAGAGAGAGAGGAGGGAAAGGAAGGAGGTTATTGTGATTTTTCTCACTATAAAGTGGGTGTCTGAGCTACTTACATTGCCAGAACACAGCTCCCTGGCTTTCCCTCTGAGTCCAGAGTTCAGACTGCTTGCTTACAGCTCAAGAGCTACTTTGGGTTGTTAACAACTCCTGTAATGGTATTATGGCCTGTTAAATGCATGAAATCTGATTTCTGTTCCTGCTGGTGGCATCTCAAGTTTAGCAGCTGCACAGGGTAGTAGAGAAAAGGCAAAACACACTTGCAGTCACTCTGTTCAGCACCTTTTCACCTCAATCTGCTACACCTACTGAGGATTACCTGTGGGGGTCTTTAGGGTGCTGCAGGGGGTGGCTGTGGCTCTGTGGTGTTGTACAGTTTCCATTGTGGAATACACAGGATGCCAAGTAATTCACTAAACCCTGACAGCAGTCCTGGAAAAAAAGGAAAGCTGACCCACAGGAATGCCTGCAGGCACAGGATTCCTTCTTTTCTGAAGCAGGGATGGTTTAGCTAGTTTGGGTCCACAGCAGAGGCAGAATTATCACAGCCCAGAGACAAGTTCAACCATAATATGATTTTACAACATTTTTAAATAATAAATAAATATAAATAATGTAATTTTTACAATATTTTTAAAAGCAAATATCTGCCTGCTTGTGTTTCAAACACAAACCACAGTCACTGGCAGCAGTCTCACCTTTTCATGTAGCTTTGCTTGACCCATTCTACAACAAACTAGTAAATACAGTCAGAAAACTTTCCATGTGTTTTTTCTCCTTTTTTCACCAGTTACAGCCCCACTCTTGTTGCCACCAGCACACACTTGCAGGCCAGAGCCTCTGCTGGGTTCAGCATCCACAGACAACAAATGTCAGCATCATAAACCACATGCAAACAGACCATTGACCTTCTACCCACAGGATCCTGTGCTCCTCCACAGGACACTGGCAATAAATGTGCTTTAAATCATTTTATGAAGTGCTTTGTGTGTAGTGAGTGAAACAGAGAGCATAGCAAATTTTACTGCCTCCAAATCAGCTGTGTGACTAAAGTGTGTGGGGTTTGGCAGTGTAATCTTTTACTTTGATAAACTATTAAATGCCAAAGAAAGCTTCTTAAGTTAATCAGGGCTTAATTTAAATAAACAAGCCAGCAAAAGATTAACAAAAGAAATCCTCACTGGAATCTGAATACAAAAATATTCTCACCAAGTCCCGTGCCAAGTTCATAGCAGTAACTCTGCTGGGATGAACTGGCCCACTGACCCCCTTTTCTCCCCTTCCTGGCACCACCAGTGAAAGATGTGAATTTTCTGAAACACCAACACAACCCTTTCCAGCTGCCCCAGGAATATCCCTGTCCCTGCAGACAGGAGGGAAGCTGCAGTCCTGTGGGTGGTGGGCTCCTCAGCAGGTAAGTTACACATATGTGTAAATACTCACATATTCAGCACCTAAGGTAAAGATAATAATGTTTAAAACTCTCAACTTAGGCCCAGTATTGTTATTTTATCCCACAAAGGTAAAGGTATTACCATTTATTACCACAAAGGTAATAAACAATCAAATCTTGCTAAACAAAACCTGTCAGGCTCGACCCCCTACAAAATATTTTTTGGCTGACTTTACAGATGTATCAGCTCCTTCATTAGACAGTAATTGCTTAATTCTGTTACTCTGTGGACTCTCTCCTAGAGCTTTTATTACTGTGCCTGGTGCATTTTCAAGTATTGTCTTTTTCTAAAAAGCCACTCTCATTCTTTATTTTACTGATGAAAGCTGCTTTAAATGTTTCCATTTAAAGAAAAAGTCTTGTTACTTTAAGTGTACACTTTTCCATTAATTTATTTACAACCATTTGCTGAGCTGAAAATTCACAGTAGGCTTGAGTTAAAATCAAACCATTAAAGAAGAATATTAAAATAACCAGAGAACCAAAATCTAACATGGGATAGTTATAAAAATTATTTCTTCATGACATTTCCCTTCCCCTTTGGCAAAAATGCTTCCTTTTGACACAACAAAATCCCACCCCTCTTGCTTTTTTTTGTTATTTAGAACATGATAAAAATAGGTACAAGACAACCAACTGATGACTAAAGAAAAGCATTCTATTTAATCACAATATGTACATCCAAAACAGAAATTACAAAGCTGCAATTCAGGATGTATTCACACCACCACGGCCAACAATGCAAAGCTTTTTTGCATTGTTGGCCAAAGGGCAATTCCAGCTGCAGACAACTCATAACAGGTGAAAGGAGGACTGGAGGGGCAGCAGGGGGTGCAGAGGCAGGAGAGCCCCAGGAAACTGCAGCTCTGCCCTCCCTTCACCTTCACTCACTCCCTGCTCACCTCTCCCAGCATCTCCCATGTTCCAGAGTGGGATTTGACCTTCATCCCTGACCCTGAGGCCAGGCTCACATGGGCCTTTCTCCTGCCTCAGCAGCTCGTATTGAAATGTTTGGCACACAGGGCATTGCAAAGGTGTGATTAGGCCCAATGTAACTATATTTGACATTAGGGCAAACATTTTAGCTTGTATTGCACTTAAACTCTCCTTTCACAAAGAAACTTGCCTGAGGTCGCTGAGGAACCTGTGGGAAAGCCAGGAAAACAGCTTGTAAAATCCTACTAAGAGCATCCCTGCACTCTTTTCAGATTAAAGCAGAAAGAAATTAATATATCAAACTCCTCACTGTCATCCTCCTCAGGTTTCTTCATTTTCTGCTGCAAATAGTCCTCTCTTTCCTTAGATGCACCTCAGAACTCAATTTTGCTCACATTAAAGAGGTGTTATCACTGGTGACAAATGCAAAGCTCCTGCTCTCAAACTGTGCTGGTGACTTGGAGCAATGGCACACCAAGTACAAAGTGTGCCCCTTGCAGGGAGTATGAATAACACCATGCCTCTGCTTCAGCACCACTCCAGCTCTGCACGGAAGAAAAATGGCACAAGAAACAGTACAAATTAAAAAAAATTGCACAAGAAACGGTAAAAATTTAAAAAAGTATCTGTATCTCCTTTTCCTCCTGCCGATGTTCCCGGAGCTTAATGGAATTCAAATATACTGAACACATAAATGATTAAACAAAAAGGCAAATTAAGTTTCTTCTTGGTCAAAATCATGCTTGGCATCTTCCATGCCCTCCGTGAGTGGATTAGTGCTGAGCAGTAACACCTCCAGGGTGACTGTCTCATCACCCTGACACCTGCAGCTCTGTGGATGGTCTGGTCTCCCTGTCCCTGGAGCAGGGAGTTTCCTAACCCTGGAACAGGAGGTTTCCTAACCCTAATGGACACACTGGGCATTTCTCTGGCACCAGCAATGGTTATTTCAGTTTTCTCCTCCCTGCCAGTGAGCGCAGCGGCAGCAGCCCCTCGATCCACTCGTTGGCAGCCAGCATCATCTCCTGCCAAAAGGCCACCTCCTCCTGCGTGGAGTCCATCCAGTCCACTGAGATGCCATAGCTCAGACCTGCAAAGAAAAGAAAACTTGGGGAGATACACAGAGAGTTCCCACTCCATGCAAAAACACTCAGTGGGATGTAACTGCTGCAGGCAATGTCTTAACATAAAAGCTGCTGACTCCCCTCAGCACCCTGAGCACCTCCTGTTCCCCTGCAAGTGCCCATTCTGCACCAGAGTTCAGAATGAAGTCACTGCAAAAGCCACAAAATGCAAAACCCTAAACATAACCTTCCAAGGAAAGCAGTACTGGGCTTGAGTCCTTTCTGTTATCTTTTTGAATGGTAAAGAAGGTCTGAAAGGCTTGGTTTTCCCTTTAAAAGATTTTCTTGTGGGCAAAGTGGAGTATTCATCAAAATTCTCTTGTTTCATTTCTATAGGAATCAAACATATCATAGCAGAAAAGTGTGTACATCAATTCCAATTCAACCAAATTTTTAGGTGCCAATTACTTGTCAATGACCTCTGAGAAGTCTAAATTTAGATCACAGCTAATCTTGGGTTTGGTGTTTTTATATCCTTTTCTTGTTGCCCCTTCCCTCTGGAGAGTTCACAACCCACCTGGTGACATTGGAGGTGGAAAACAGAGGACATACAGGCACACCCAAGAGCCACAGTGCAGCTGCAGGGCAAACATTGCAGCTCCCCTGAGCCCTGTCCCCCCATTTATCCTTGACTGCAACATGGGAAATCTCTGAAACCCCTGAAGTCTGGACAGGCACCGGGTGCTGGTGTCCCGTGTGACACTCCAGCCCACTCCTGAGCACCAGCATGATGCTTTCCTGTAACAGCAGGAAAACTCTCTGAGGGGCCCAAGGAGAGTCTGGAGTTTTGGCAGACCTCAGATGTGATGCTGGCAGAAGATGTGGGAACAGAGGGTTGTTACCATGTCCATCCAGGACACAGAGCAGGTACCACTACTGGGACACCCCATCCCTGGTAACTCTGTCACCTCCCACTTTATCTTGTGCCTCAGCCCTGTGGTAACAGCATTGAGTTAATATAAAGGAAAATACCTGTGCCAAGGCCCAGCCGGATTCCTCCAAGGAAATGGTTGGTAAGCTTTTCATGGTCCCACACAGTGAGTTCCACACAGGCCTCCCTCAGATCCTCGGTGTGGAAGCCGTCGTACACAATGGTGTGATTGAACACGGGGTTTGTGTCTCTCTTTATGACTCGGGTCTTTTGGTAGCTCTTCTTACTGGTGTCTGGAAGCACATAGCTTTGAGAGGAGAAAACACAGAGTGAGGCACTGAGCACTGAGCAACAGCTTCATCACAGCAAGGATTCTCCTGGCTGGGCCACAGCTGAGTAACAAGGACAATCCCCCCTACAATTCTCCCAGTGCAGCACAAAGGCTTTCCAGAGTGGAGCACAGCCTGGTGAGCCTGAGGAGAGAGCAGGAAGCAGAGCCCTTTGTGTGGGCACAGAGCAGGGGCAGTGCCCTGCTCAGGCACTCACCACTTCACAAAGGAGTCAACTCCAGAGGGAC
Source organism: Cisticola juncidis (assembly GCA_013400215.1). NCBI lineage: Eukaryota > Metazoa > Chordata > Aves > Passeriformes > Cisticolidae > Cisticola > Cisticola juncidis. Next base: position 43,098 of record VXBR01000301.1, on the reverse strand, counting down.
GCAACTGCAGCAGGTCCTTGACGTCTTTGACCCAGATGTGAACTTCACCAGAGGGAGGATTCTTGGGCCCTGCCGTTGATGAGAAGAGAAAAGCTGTCACACCAGCAGAGTCACAGCTCCCAGAATGACAGGCTGGCTCTGCAGGGACCCACAGTGTGCCCACTGCCCCTCCCCGGGGATCTCAGCACTGCAGCCAGCCCTCACTGCTGTGGGCACGGGCTCCTGACACAACCTGTGTCTGTATCACACAGCAAAAGAGGAGAACTGCTGAGCCAAGCCAGCCTTGTGCCTGCCCCACAGTCCCATGGCTTCATCACAGCACCCCACAGTGCCCACATGCTCCTAACAGCTGATGAGTTGGAGGTTGCTGAGCCCTTCCTCTCTCCCAGCACTTTCACAGTAAATCCAGATGTGGAAAGCAGATGTAGGCTGCAGGCAAACCCTGCCTTTGTGCTGATCTCTCAGCTCTTGCTCTAATGAGGTTCCTCTCAAGCAGCCCCTAAGCAGCTGAGGCACTGCAAGCTGAGTGTTGCATTTAATGCATGAACCACACTCACCCAGGCTTCCAGGGGGAACGTACTTAATGGACAAACTCATCACTCCTCGGTGATCCACACCATTAACAGCAGAAAGGCTCTGAAACACAAACAGTTATGAGTGATTAAATGGAGGATTGTGGAAACACAGCAAGGCAAACAGCTTTTGACTTCAGTGGAGGAGCACAAATGGACAAACACTGATTTTCCATGGCTGGAGCAGCCCATTCTTAGGGCAGGTCATTTCTCTGCGGGTTGTTCTCAAACTCAGTCTCTCAGAAGCAAAAGCCTGAGGATTCAGAGTACAGGTCTGCCCTTCCAGACATGTCCAGGTGGATATAATGAAACATCCTGGTTTTGAAAGAATAAATGTGCTCTATTTGCTTAAAAGGGACCTCATATCAGACCTGTGAATCCAACAGCATGCAGGAAGCTGTACAGGCTTCACGAAAACCTGAATATTTACCTCTCAAGCCATGTCAGCTGCTAGTACTCTGCTGGTTTTAAGGGATGGTCCTCATGTGAGTGGAGGGAATGGCAAAGTCATGGCAAGGTTGCTGTGGTTAGTGCATTGGTGAAAGTGTCCCTACAGAGCAGCCCCCAAACAGACCCAGGCTGCTGTCCTGAGCACTGAGCTGCACTGAGGAGTCCAGGTACAGCTCAGCTTGTCCTGTTCCCACACCCAAAGAGCTCAGAGGGGTCAGGAAGCACCTCTGCAGCCCCAAGGCCTCAGGGCTGCAGCTCAGACACTCACCCGAGGCTTCAGTGGGTACCAGTTGAGTTTCCTGTTGCTCCAGTCCCAGCTGGCCAAGTCTATCTCAATCTCTCCCAAAAAACTGTTACGTCCCAATGGATCATTGTGCCAAACAGAGAGATTCAATTTTTGGATCAGCAGTACCATTTTCTCTATTTTATACTAGAGGAAGAAAGAGAAATCAGGTTGTTCAATTTTTTCTTCTGTTTCTTTCACCAACAGAAATAAACTACTCATAAGCTTAAATAAGCTCTGAGACTCTCAAACCCACCCCACACATGCACTACCCATGGACTGGCTTCCATCTGAACATCTCTCTTTTTTCTGTCCTGTAGCAATACCCTGACACAGCTTTTCTGCTGAGCACAGGGAAACCTGGCATCCCATTCATCACAGGGCAAAACCAATATTCTTTCAAGAATTATTAACACAGGTCTGGGCATTGTTAAATAATCCTCTATGCTTTGATGAGTATGATCACATAATGATCTTTCTGACCAGTCCTGTGCCTGGTGCCTGCATGCCAGGGGAGGACAAACAGCCCTGCTCTGAGTGCAGGTCCCTGTTGCATCCAAAGACCTGTGTGGTTTTAGCAGAGAAATTTTGGGTGCCACACAGATGGGTGCAGAGGAACCTTTAACATCCCAGGCCTCTCAAACCCCAGGGAAGAGCAGAGCAGTGCTGGCAGGAGGCAGGCAAAGAACCTGGCCAAGCAGGCAGGATCTTTGCAGCCTGATAGAAGTGCCTGTGCAACAGAGGTTTTCAGAGTGTGTGTTGGTTCTTACCCGTAACACCTCATTGTAAATAGGGTTCACTGTCCTCTTCTTCACTGATGTTTTCCTCTTACCCATCCTGGCTTTGTCTGGGAGCAGGTAAGTTTTGACATACCTAGGAAACAAACTCCAGTTGGATATTGTCCCACATTGCCAAGCTAATGAGCTGGCAGGAAGGAAGGAAGGAAGGAACCATTACATTTAAAGCAAATGAAAGTCCTGCAGAACACAGAACTGAGCAATGTAGAAGTCACAAGGCCTCAAAAAGCACTCACGGGTCAGATCTGCCTTTCTTCTCATCCACCACAGCCAGGTCCTTGCACTGGGACACGTGGACCTGGAACTCCCGGTTCTTCTCGTCGTAGTCCAGAGCAAACTCCACGGTTCCCTGGGCATCCACACTCCCAAAATCCCCGCTGTACACACTGAACACACTGCCACTCACCTGCCAGGGGAAGGACAAGGTCAGTGCCACCGCAACAGGCACACTCTGACTGTGTGCTGGGCAAAGGCAGCAGTCTGAGAAATGCATTCCCAGAGAGGAAACCTGGCGCTCCTGTGCTGGCCAGGATGACTCAGTGGGTCTCTGTTTTGAGGTGGAACCTGGATTCACTCCTTTGACCTGAGCAAGTCATTAATCACCCCCATTCCTTTAATGATACAGCCCTGCAGAAACCACCAGGATGCTGTGGAGGCCACAGCAGCAGCAGCAGCCTGAATGCAGCATCACTGCATGTCGTTATTGTTTTAAGGACTGCATGAAAATAACGACATGGACTCTCAGGCTTATGGCAAGTGAGAGCCATCTTTATTCTTCAAAACTCTCTTTTATAGACAGTTCCAAAAGAGCAGAGTTCCACTGGTCAGCAAACCAACACCAGACCATCACTGGACAGTTAGGAACAACACTCCTCGACTGTTCCTTGCAAGTCAACAACAAGTTAGACAAACACCACCTGCAAAGGTTGTTTTCTCTCTCCAAGGACTGTTTGGATTCCTCCTTGTGGTTTCCCAGACCAAAGTGAGGAAGCCCTGTGTGTGACTTTCCCACAGGCTCAAGGCAGTGCCTGAAGCCTGAACACCTCTTTTTGCCCACTGTCCATTCCCACATCCCCGTGAGGAGCCCCGTGCCAGAGCCGCCGGTGCCCGGTACCTACCGAGGAGACTGAGGCCATGTCTGAGGAGTGGCTGCCCGTGCTGGGGCTCTTCTTGTGCCTGTTAAACTGGAAGCTGATCTCTGAAGCCGTGTCTGATTCGGTCTGCTCAGAAAACAAGAAGCATCTTTAGGCTCTGCACAACGAGCGCTTTACAACGCTGGAGAGAGAAAGGAATTGCTCAGCAGAGCCCCATTAAGCAGAGCTCGGGTTAGGAGAGTGGAGCAGAGTGCAGGAGCCTCCCCAGGGCATCCCCTCCAAGCAGGGCTGAACGTCATCATTACCTGCCTGCAAGCAGAGCTGCAGGGCCCGCCTGGGCTCTGGAAGGGCACAGAGCAGCGGGGTTTGACACACAGGGCAACATCCTCCAGGAGGGACAGCTGCTCTGGGTTACTGGGGGCTTCTTTCTTAAGGCATTTCTCATTTATCCATGGCATAACCAAGGCATGCTCTAAAGCAGGTGCTGTTGGCCCCCAGGAGAAGCATTCTCCCATCCAGGGAGTGCTGTGAACACTATTTCACTATTTCACTGAACACTATTTCAGCTGTTTCTGGCATCAACCCACCTCAGACAACAGGAGAGGAGAGGATCTGCTCAGTTCTTTGACTCTTTCAGGCTCAAGAAATTGATGTGGTATCAAATGGGGTTTATTGTATGCTGCAGGTACAAAAAAAAGGCATCAAGGTTGCTTGTCAGAATCAGGGAATTGTAAGTCACACTTTTAAAGGGCACGAGGAAGGAGCAAAGCCTTGTGGAAGGCACTGGAGTACCACCCACTTGCCCTGTCTGTGTCACTGTCATTGAAGCTGATCCTCCCCAAGACAAAAACTGCTCATTAACATCCCGGAGCTATTTTCAGTGTTTCCATTCACTGTGTGGGAGTGTGGAACTCCCTCTAGTGGCTCATCTAATTCCCTATCAGCACAAGGACGTGGATGTTGTCTGCTTTTCTTTTGTAGAAAGGAGCACTAAAATATTTATAACCACAATTTCACCACTGCATGCACCTCTCAAATACTCTGCTAGACACAGAGGTGGACAACAGCCAGATTATCTAAAAGAAAAAAAAGTTAGAGAGTTTCCTATCAATAGAAAGATGATTACTGGACTGCTGAGAAGTCTAAGTAAAACTTATTTTTTGTATCTTTATCTTCTTTTCCCAGCCTGATAAATCCACAGAAGCATGGTGATGAAAAACTGGCATAATATATTACCTTCAGCAAATGTAAACCAAAAAGAAGAAAGAAAGATTTACTCACTCTCTGTGCTTGTGTAAATGTTCAGCATGCTCTTTGCAAGATTAATGCCATTTGCTCGGGCCAGTGCCTGAGCAGCAGGAGAATGATCCCCATCTTCCTCTGGAATACACAAAAAGCCAAATCAACATGGTAAATAAACAAATAAACAAATGGGCAGTGCACCAACAAACCCTGTGTGTGTGTGTGCCTCCCTCGGCCACTCTGCCTAGAGCACACTGCAGTTACACTGCAGGGCTGCTTCCCAATAATCCCTGAGAAAACCTCTTCACATTGTGCCAGAAAATGTAAAAACTGCATTAACCCAGTCCCCAGCACAGCCCAAGTAAATGTAAAAACTGCATTAACCCAACACAGACCAACTCTTGTGAAGAGCTTCCAGTGAAACAGAGACATCTGCTAGTATCAACCTAAAATGAATGAATTAATAAAGGAAAAAACCCTGACAATCAAAGTTCACTTGTGCACCCCAAAAAGACACAAAATGTCATTTAGGCACTGACAGCCAGTGGCTATATCAAGGTACTCTAAGAGCCAGTGTATTTATTAAACACTTTGCTTCACATTTTATTTCTTCTATGTGTGCCAGACTTTTCTCTACTACCACAAAGAATTCCTTCAGTCCCACATTTGAAGAAAATACAACCTTGCCAGTGAGTGAAATTAAATGAGTTCCTGTGATGTGTTGTAGGGAGTGCAGGGCTGTCCCAAAGTGAGGCAGGCAGGTAAGGCACAGGGGAGGAAAGCAAGGGAACCACGCTCTTCTACACCAGATTTCTTTCCAGAGCTGTTTGCAGAGCGCATTCTACACAAGCTAACTCCACACAAATTGCAATATAGGATAAGTGGACATATGAAGAAAATGTGCAAAATGCAGAAGGGTTAGGGAAGAAAATAGGCTTGGGGATGGCTCTCTATGTGGATTTCCCTCAGTACCTGAGCAAACAGCTGAGTCTGTTCCCTGGACAGCTCCTCTCTCTCCGGGTGCCGGCTGCTCTGAAGACGCACACATTTTCTCCTCAGGTAGCTCTCCATTTATTTCCATGTTGTCCTGAGTGCCCAGATCAGATCTCTCCCCTTTCTCACCATCACTTTCCTCATCAGTGAGTGCGGGGTCGATGAGAATCTGTACCCTGCTGGCCAGGGACCTCGCTGTGGGCCTGTGCTCCTCTGCCACCACCAGCTCCTCCACAGGCGTTGCTGGCTCCAGCCCGCTGCCAGGCACATCCCTGGCAGGTGACTCGGGTGGGATGGGAGTCCCTCTCACAGGCAGCCTGGATTTCTTGGAGCAGTGCTGCCCCACCCTCTCTGCCCCTGGCAGCAGCAGCTCCCCACTGCTCTCCCTCAGGGAGCCATTCCTGGCCACCAGGCCGCCTTTGCTCCTGGTGCACACAGGTCTGGGAGCAGCAGAAACCGAGCCCTTCCTCGCAGGGGTGGCACAGCCTGGCTCCTCCTCGCTGGAGGACAACGTTATTGTCCTTTTGTGGGGGCTCTTTGCTTTGGGGAGGGCACTGGGGTTTCCCTCAGCAGCCTGGCTGTGCACAGAGGGCGAGCGGGCTGGCCTGGCGTGCCGGCTGTCTGTGCCCGCCCGGCCCGGCCGCGCCACCGCTGCCGAGTCTGCTCCCTGCTCCCAAAAGCTCTGCAGGCTCCTGAAGTGCTCCCGGTCCAGGCCGATGTCCTCCTCCTTGGTGCTCATGGAGGAGATGGTGTAGTTCACTCCCTGTTTGCTGGTCCCATCCACAGGCAGGGCTCTGGGGCTGGCCAGCGCCTCTCCCTTGGCCAGACCCTTCTCTGCTGGCCCCGCGTCACCCACAGGCTGCTCAGAGCTGGGGAAGGCTCTGCTGGGTCTCTTCTTCACTGGTATTTTGCTGGGAGCATAAGGTTCTTTGGGAGGAGTTTTTGGTCCCTCTGTGGTGCTGGTGGCCCCATCAGCAGCTTCTCCTGCAGGTGCAGGGCTGGGCTGAGGCACAGCATCCTCGGGAAGCTGGGTGGGCAATGAAGATGCTCCATGACCTGCAACAACAACCACTGCTCAGAGCCTGTCCCTCTGCATCACATCCAATCTCTGCCCAGAAGGTCTGAGATTCTCAATGAGAAGACAGGGGGAATTTTCAGAAATCATCAATATATTCCTAGTTCTTTTCCATATTCAGACTCTAGACAGTTCCCTTCCATCTGAAGAGAGCCCTGAAAACCCCAGTCCTTCTCCCTGCAACAGAAAAAATCCACTCAGCTCCAAACTGTTGCTGTGAGTTATGGATTTGTTTGCAGGTTCCCTTTCAATTTGACAGCTTCCCTCCTGGCTATTTGCAATGTTCCAAAACTACTCTACACAGTCAATGCTGGAAAGAGAGGGTAAATCCTCCTGTGTATTAAAGAGCTGAGAGCCAAGCACTCAGTTTAATATGCACTGAGAGCCCAGAGAAGTTGCAGTCATCAGTTTGCTTTTTGCCTTGGTCCCTGCTGCCCTGGCTGTAATTCACAGCCCATTCTTACATGCCAAGGTACTCCTTGTTATTTATTTGCACACACACTGAAAAGTATCTTGTCTCTTGGTGTTTGATGTTGAGTAACAAAAATCTTACCTTTTCTAGACAAATGAGAGCTGTTTGTTGCAGTCACAAATGGACTTGTTCCAGTGTCACTCTCTGAGGAGGAGGCATCATGTGTGCTGGATCTCTGAGCAGAAAACAAATCTTATAAATACTGGCAAGGCAGGAAAAATTGTATTTGATTTGAGCAGAGACACAAGGGCAGGCAGCCTGTGGAGCCCCTGTCAGGAGATACAAGGAGTAACAAAATAAAGTGCAGAGGCTGTGCCTGTACTACCTTGTACGATGCAGACAACTGGACAGGAAGCCTTGGCTTCGGTTTTGGCACAATTTTCTGCTCTGTGGTTTCCAGAGTGGGTGTACTGGACCTGTGGGAGAGGAGAAATGCCTCAGCAAGGAGGTCTGTGGTGATGATGTGCCTGGCTGGGTGCTCAGGCAGCCTCCAACACCACTTCAGCTCTGCTCAGATGAAGAACTTGCTCAGTAAAAACCATGTGTGTCAACTGCTGGGTTTGTTCAGACTTTCCCCTTCTGGGAAGGGCCACAAGAGCCCAAGGGCCATGCAGGAGGCAGAGAGATTTCTCTGCTATGGACCAGGAAGGAACAGACCACACCTTGCTTGAGACTGAATGAGAAAAACAAAGAAAACAAAGCCAGCTTTTCAGGATTTAACCAAACCCCCCCAATAAAAACCACTGGGTGTTGTGCCAGCAAAGCAGGAGCACCCAGGGCCTGTTGCCTCTGGGTCCTTCATTAAACAACACCCACTAATCAACTGCAGGAGGTTTCCAAGTGTTGTCAAGGCCCATATTTAATATTTAACTGGAGCAACTGCCACCTGTGGAGAATGATTCCTCATTCTGCTGACAAAAAAAAGGCAAATGAGATGGGAACAACAATACATGAATATGTGGGTATTTTAATTGCCTCTCCATAGCCCACGGATATGGAGTGAGGTCACTGACTTGCTCACTGGAATGCTTTTAATAGATGTTTCTGCTCAGTCAGCACAATGTGAAATCCAACCAAGCCTTGAGAGAGAGGCCTGAGCACTGGACACAGAGGTTGGCACCAGCAGGAAATGAGCAGTTTCCTCAAACAGTTCATTTTGTTAGTGTTGCTCCATAGCAAAAATTAAACAAATAAAACCATAATTACTTTGAAAAGCTAACCAGCATATCCTGGCATTAGAGACAGCTTCCACTTTACTGATCCCTTATCAAATCATGCAGGAAAAGACCTTTGTGGGATAAGCACATTAGCACTTGATTATTAGGGGTGGATTGATAGTCTGACAATTCCTGGAAGAAGAACTTAAAAATATCCTACAGAACATATTACTTATACAGTCTTGGAAACTCAGTTAGGGTTTAATGGGTAGCATTCAATTTTCATTACAAGGAGGAGCAGCAGCCCGAGCACTGCACACAGCAGTGTTACCTTCCCTCTCCTGCATCAGCAACGTCCTCAGGAAGGGCAGGACCTGGGGCTGCTTTGCTTTCCACACCCATCTGGAGGTGCTTGTTGGCCTCATCTGTAACAGAGAGGTGAGAAATGACATTTCATTAAACCTGCAGTGCTTGGTGTGCTTTGGTTGGGGTTTGTCCAAAGGAAAAGGATCCCACCAGCACAGTCCCTGGGGTTTGGGAGGAGAGGGCACTCAGGGGTTCTGCCTGCTCTCCCCAAGGATGGGGAGGCCCCAGGGCAGCAAAGGCACTTCCAGACCCCACAGGTGCAAGAGGCCAAAGCTGCCCAAAGCTCGTGCCAGGAGCTGTCACATCCCAGGAAACCTCCACAGGACACTGCCATTGACTGTCAATAAAGTTAATGTGTTCCAGGATTTAAATTCAGCCATTTCCTGTTTTGACTCAAGTCCTCTGATCTTGGCAAACAGAGGAGGAGGCCAATACAGTTAATGAGGAGATCCCTGTTATTTTTACTGGCACAAGGCCCAGCTACATCTTCTAAGCTCCCAAAGACAATATATATTGTTTCTATATTGCCTGGTACAGACACATCCTGGCCAAGGAGGCTCAGCAAACACAGGAGTGATCTATTCTGCTGCCCCCCTGGCAGGGATGGGAAGTGGGTCCTACATCATCCCCTTCTCTTTTTACTGCTGTGGTAAGATATGGTACCAATGACGTCTAGCACACAAATTTTGGGAAAAAAAGCAAAAAAAAAAAAAAAAGAACAAAGAAGCTGAAGTGGGGAGAAGGCATTCACTGCACATGGCTTTTGCCTTGGTCCTCTGCCACACTGTCATTTTGTCTTTGAGCCGTGATTTTGGTAACAAGGGATGTTTTTCTGGTACTGAAAACATAGATGAGAATCCCCTTCTCACAACACAGGGACTGGTTCTCAACAGACTCCCAGGATAGGGAGACTCCCATCCTGAACCAATTTTTTTCTGGTCCATCAGTTTGTTTTCTGAAGTTGTACACTAACATACTTACTTTCTAGCTTGCCCTTTTTCCTTCTAATCGATGCCCGAAGCAGATCTGGCCCCTCCAAGTCTTCCTGAAACCGTTTTGCCTTCACTTCAGAAAACCATTCACCTGTCACAAACTTCTTCTTCTTCTCATCCTTGATGGAGCCTTGTATCCGCCTGGAAGTCAGGGCAAGCATTACACACCAAAAAGATCTTCAAATTCTGACCTCCCCTGAGCTGCCTTTGTAATCTGTCCATGGGTTCACCTGTCTGACACGATGAAGGACCCAGAGATTGTTCTCTGCAACCACAAGATCCAAACCAGCATTAAAACAGCAGCTGATTTATTCTGTATCTGAAATGGGAACAGCACCTTGTAAACGTGGGCTTGAACCTTTTCCAAATGTCACAAATCCAAACCATTCACCTGGCAAGATCTGTCCACTTGCTTGGCTGCCCTGAGGGTTAAGCAAGGGGTGGGGCTGTTTGTCTGTCTTGCACCTCTCCATTTGATTTGCCTGTTAAACCCTTCATGAGCAGCAAAACCCTTTGGATCAAATTTGGCTGCAAACCACATAAATAAATAATGATATTTAGAGGAGCAGCACCCTCCCTGGACACTGCTCCTTTCCCTGCTCCCCCTGCCATGCCTATTTTGGCACTCATGTGGTCAGCACTCCCTCCTAAACAGGGCTTCTCCTCCTGCACCTCCCTTGGGCTGGTTTTTGGCACCTAAGGCTGTCAGTGCTCTGTTGGCAGAGAGGGTTGTGCTCTAACCCTCCTCACCACGGCTTGCTGAATTAGCTGCCTTTCAGCTGGCACAGCTCCCCACAGCTCAGGGTTCCTGTGAAACCTGGGAAGCCAGAGGCAGCTCCACCTCAGCAGGAAAAGGGGCCAAACCCCCAGAGCAGCCTACAGCCTTGGAGGGTCACATTTGGCTGCCTGAAGCCAGCAGGGAGCAGGGATAACTGGGCTCAAGGCTCTGCAGGCCATGCTGGGGACTCCAGCTCCCACCTGGACCAGGGCTGCACTGCCTCCACGAGGGTCTCAAGGTGCTGGGGCAGAGGAAATGTTTTAATGTTGCTGACAAGATGTTTTCATCTTGCTGACAGCAGATCAAGGAAATGCCTTTGACTTCATTTTGCCCAGCAGGCAGGTTGTGTTGAAACCAAACATTTGCTGCTGCAAACATGTGCAAACTGACAGCAAGGGGTTCTGGGCAGGACCTAACTCACTTCACTCCCAAATCAAAGCCTCCTGTGCAACAGCTTTCAAAGAGAAGTGAGACAAAACCAAAATAATCCAAACACTTTTTACCAAACATCTACTTCTGAGGAAAAAAAATCAGAAACGAACAAACAAAACTCAAACGAAATAAAAGCCAAACATTTTTGAAATTGTTTCAATGCAGACACACGCATCCCAAGTCCAGGCTCCTGGCTTCCAGTTGTTTCCCCAGCTCCCACCTCTGAGCAGAGGCCGGGGCACACAGGCTCCCAGGAGCCTGCAGCAAAGCCTCCTGCTCCCCCTGCAAGCCTTGAGCATCCCTTCTATCCTCTACTCTTTTTTTGGCTCAGCAGCAAACCCAAGACTCAGATCCTTACTGGGGTACACTGGCACAGTGCCATCCACACTCCCTGAGTTACTCCTTCCTTGCCATGGGGAATTGGGTGCCAGCTCCCTGAGCCTGGTGCATGCTGCCAGCCCAGATGGGCTAATGCTGGCATTGAAAAAGTGACAGCAGCAGCAGCAATCCTGCTCATCCTGAGCTCCAGCATGGCCAGGGGCAGAGGAGCTGAACTGAGCAAGGATCTCTGGCTCTGGAAACGTTCCCTGCAAACCTCTGGCAGATCATGCAGCCTCTGATCACCCCTCTCTGCAGGACAGAGATGGTGCACCTCAAAAAGCAATGGGGCAACATGAAACAGAGAAGGGGATTTAAAATTTTATTGTGTAAAATTTCATTTTAAAACACACTATGGCCTTTGTGCTACTGTAAAAACAAGACAGCAGCTGCTCCTCTGCTCAGACCTCTGCCAGCAAGAAATCAGTGTCTTCCTTCACGGAACAGGAAAGGGGGGATTGCCCCTGGCTGATGATTAACTCAAAAGGAGAGTCCACTCCTGCAAGGAGAGGACAGCAGCAACAGGAGGACGGCTGAGAAAAACGAGGTACAATGGAAAGATCTATCAGGATCTGAGCAAAAGGGACAGAACTGCTGCAACCTGCACCTCTCCTTGTTCACACACACACACACACACACACACACGTTCCTCTCTCAGAGAAGTGACAAAAAGTGACAAAACCTTCCCCAGGGAAAGCTCACACCCTGCTGTCACACGCTCTCACCTGATGCGATCCCCATCCTTCTTCTTCAGCTCTGCATCCCTCTGCAGAACCTTCATCAGCTTTTCATACTCCTCCTCGGTCAGGAAGCTCAAGTCCAACATCTTCCCTTCCTTCAGCTCCTCAGGTGGCTGCGGGGCAGGCAGGGCAGGCACTGCCCCAGCCCATGGGCAGCCCTGTGGCCGCCCCGGCGCTGAGCGAGGCGCTCCGGAGGGAGGAGGGCTCACCCCAGCATGGCTGGGCTGCAGCTCGCCCTTAGCACCTGGGCTCGCCCTTGCAGGCTCCTGGCTGGCACAGCTGCCTGCTCTGCATGCCAGGAAAACTCCAAAACCAGGCTCCTCTGCCTTCCTTCGGGAGCCGCGGCAGGATCCGATGCGAGCGGGCAGCGCCGGGAGCTGCCTCGGGAGGCACCGACCCTCAGCTCAGAGGCAGCCCCGGGTGCTGTGATGAGCCCTCCTCAGCAGGCACCAACCCTCAGCTCAGCAGGGGCAGCCCCGGGTGCTGTGATGAGCCCTCCTCAGCAGGCACCGACCCTCAGCTCAGCAGGGGCAGCCCCGGCTCCTGTGATGAGCCCTCCTCAGCAGGCACCGACCCTCAGCTCAGAGGCAGCCCCGGGTGCTGTGATGAGCCCTCCTCAGCAGGCACCGACCCTCAGCTCAGCAGGGGCAGCCCCGGGTGCTGTGATGAGCCCTCCTCAGCAGGCACCGACCCTCAGCTCAGCAGGGGCAGCCCCGGCTCCTGTGATGAGCCCTCCTCAGCAGGCACCGACCCTCAGCTCAGAGGCAGCCCCGGCTCCTGTGATGAGCCCTCCTCAGCAGGCACCGACCCTCAGCTCAGAGGCAGCCCCGGGTCCTGTGATGAGCCCTCCTCTGCAGGCACCGACCCTCAGCTCAGCAGGGGCAGCCCGGGTGCTGTGATGAGCCCTCCTCAGCAGGCACCGACCCTCAGCTCAGCAGGGGCAGCCCCGGCTCCTGTGATGAGCCCTCCTCAGCAGGCACCGACCCTCAGCTCAGAGGCAGCCCCGGGTGCTGTGATGAGCCCTCCTCAGCAGGCACCGACCCTCAGCTCAGCAGAGGCGGCCCCAGGTCCTGTGATGAGCCCTCCTCGCAGGGCACTCTGCTCCGGCAGCTCAGGCATCCCTGCAAAGAAACAGCCCAGATGCCTTTTATGATAAGGTGACATATGGGAACCGCGTGTGTACATTGGGGGTTTTTATTTGTGCTCCGGCACAGGCTCCACAGCAAAGCTCTGCTTTCCTCCCTTCCTAGAACTCCTCACGTGGCATTAACCCAAGCAAGACAAGGTTTTATTTTACCCTCCCCTACTGAACAGTTGATTCAGCATGCCACGAGCAAAAGATGCATACAAATTACCAAATTGCTTGCTTGCTTTTTACCTTCATTCTCATTCGGTGCCCTCAATGAGACCAAGGATAAGCAGCCAACCTTTGTAAAGCAATCTGAAGGTGACAGGACAGCAACCTGCAAGCATCTTCTGGGACAGATTTTATTTTTGAAAAGCTATCTAGGGACATATTACAGTCTTTGCTTCCCAAGAACTTTTATTTATTTTTAACAAGCCCCATAACATGTGGGCTGAAGCTACTTCAGGAAATATTTCCAGTGAACACTCATATTTATTAATCAGTATGGCAGTCAATTAAAAATAAAGGGAATTTCTTGGGAAAAAGGCTACTTTGTANCCCCCCCCATGAAAATGTTTTATCTTGCTGGAAATAGCCACATCAAAAGGAAAGGGTTAACAGAAACCAAACAGCCAACTCCTTCTTTTGTTTTATATAGTTAAAAATCAAACCACTTGATGCACCTGCTGTGGGAAAGTGAGCTGGTGCAGAAGACTGCTCCAGTGCAGGTGGGGGCTTTGCTGGAAGCCTCAGGAGCTGCAAAGCTGCAGGAATAAACAAACCTGGGCAATGATAGCACAGCAGTGGTGTAGTACAGACACCTAAATCAGAGATCCACACAAAAGCCAGGAGCCAAGGTGCATTATTTCCTCCTAATTTGCAATAAACCCCTTGCAGCACTGAAGTGTCTACTCCTCTGCTGGCTAAGAACAGCTGTGAACTACAAGAGCAGAGAGTATATTTAACTGCTTTTTGAAAAGATATTCCACTGATAATGCTGCCACTGCACTGACTGCAGGGATATTTTGTCTGAGTCATGGCAGAGAAATGAGAGAAAGAGGCCTAAAGTTCCTACCCAAAAACCTCCTAAGCAGCTCAGTCATCTAGAAAGGGCCTTCAGAGGAGAGACAGCTGATAAGATAAAGAATAACTTCAAACAAAGCAGGCAATTGTAGTCTCCAATGCAGTCCACATCTAAACACATCTGTTAGCATCACACAGGAAATGTCAAGGCCAAATTCTGGCAATGCCAGGTACAAATGCCAGAATTGCTCAAGCTGAGCTGCTCCCAGACTTTACACATATTTTTCTCTATTCAGGGAGGGCTGTAGATGGCAGAGTGCCCTCCCCACCTCAGGCAGAGCCATGGGCAGCTCCTGCTGCTGATAACCCCACTGAGGGCAGCCAGCAGAGAGCAGCTCTGACCCCAGAGATGTCTGTCCACTCCAGTCTGCATCCCAGAACAAAAAAACACTGCTCAGTTCATTCTGAGCACAGCCCTGGGTGGCTTCTCTCAGCTCAAGGCATTGTTTCACATCACCCTTTCCAATAATGTCCAGCATGATGGAGAATCTCTGCTGTTTCATTAAAACCTCTTCCCTCCCCTCGGGCAGCTTTAGTGAAGGATGCCCATTGATCAAGATGGCACAGAGGAATTGCAGGAATTTATCAGAACAAGCAGGTCTCCAGCCCAGCCCCTCAGGAGCAGCCAGCAGAAGATATTTTGGAACAACAACACAATGCTAAGACAAAAAAAATGAGCAAAGTCCCCTATTCAGTGCACGTGGGGAATGCATAACTGAGGGAACGGGTGAATTGTGCCCATTTGCACTCAGCCTCAGAAATGCCTTGGCTTCCAGAGAACATCCCAGAGCCAGGACAGTACAGAAGGTTCAGTCAAGGATGCATAAGGATTTTTCCTCCCCTCTACACTTCTAGCCAATGCAATGTAACCACCACATGAATAATTATCTCCACTGAACTGTGCTCATCTCCTTCTAACAAGGAACTGCACGGGTGGAATTTGCATTACACACAGTTTACTTCCTTTTAGCCATTTTTAATTAAATGAACCATCCTAAGGTTACCACCTAGGGTAAACAAAAGACACAGCTTCTCAGTCTTAATCATTATTTCCTAGAACCAACCTGCCAAAATAAAAACACCCATCAGAGGAAGAGTCTGACTCAGACTCCTTAAGGTCAACAAGTCCTTTCATTGATAGTGAACTGATAATGCAGTGCTATAGTCTAAATATTTAAGAGTTCTGTTTATTTCATAGGTGGGAACTATTTGCAGGGCTTGCAGGATGTAGCTCATTGTAATCCTGCCAATTGCCAGACCATAAATAAACAAGCACAGCCACCTGGGACACCAAGTAATCCCCTAATATCCCAGAAAACAGGGAGGGCTGGATCCCCAGAGAGGATCCCACACAGCAGAGACTTTGCCCTGTTTCCCTGCCATTCATCCCCAGCACAGGCATTCCACTCCCAAGGGCTTGTGCTGAGGTTTGCTCTCAATCTGCACTTATGTCCTCAAGAAAACCAGTTCTAAAAGAATTCCCATTCCCTATTTATTAGTTTGTAGCAAACCTGCACCCCCACAGCTTAGCTGTGAGCCAGTCTAGGGCTTAAAGCTAGAACACTGCAAGTATTTAGATTAATCCCCTCCCTGTCCCCTTTTGTCACTCACTCATCCTCAGAACCCAGGCATTTTCAATATGAAAAATGGAAGGTAGAAGGTAAGTTTGGCCTGAGTTCAAACAAAGAAACTGCAGAAATGGAAGATGAAGAAAAAAGCAAGCACCTATGAGAACTTCTGTCTTTTATTTTTGACCCAGAAAAATATTTGCTGACCTCAATTGTGCTTTCCTCCAAACATAATTTCTCCCTGTTTGCCTGCAGTGGTGACACTTAAATCACTTTCCTGACCCTGCTTGCTATGCCCCAATAATTGTGAGCTTGCAACACCTACCCTGGCCAGGAGCCCTCCACATCAGAAGCCATTTTATTAAAAAAAAAAACCCACAATGCTAAAACCACCTCATTTTGTAACACGGTGGAGAAGTTAGAAGTATGCAGGGCCCAAAAATTCCTTTGTACTGGTGTGCCTGCTGAGCCTGAAGTGTGGTGATAAATCCCAAGGGAGAGCAGAGCTGTTTGTTTAGGAAACTTTGCCTGCTGAGGGATCCTTCCTTCTGGTCACTGATTATTTTTAAGCCTCAGCCATGCCTGGATGAGTCTGAAATACCTTCATTCCAGTGTTAACTGTGAGACAGCAGGGTGCATCTCACTGTTTGAGATATCTGGCAGGTATAATTCCCTCCAAAATCAGGGAAAAGGAGTTTTAGAAACTCTTAGGAAGTAATTGCCTGATCTGTGGTTTTGAGTTATTGATGCCAAACAAAGAGGGTCTAAATGCAGAGGCTGGGGATGTACACATCACCCTCACATGATGGAAGGGCAGAAAAATGATGCCCAAGCCCATCATGCCTGACCCAGGGTCCAGGCCTTTATCTCTTCTGATTCCCAAGCATGTGCTGAAGCCTAGACTGCTCTGTGCTGGGCCTAGCTCTAGCACAGAAATTCACTACACTAAAATTTTAACTAAAGCTGGTTTACTTTGTCACCCTGACCTACAGTGAAATGAAACTCCAGGGGGAGTAAGCCCACTGCTGACTCTGCCACATCACTGCTTTTACAGCCCTTATTCCACAAGAAAACAAATGCATACATGGGAATATTTTTTTAAAAACTGGCCACTTTCCTTCCAGAAATAAAGCAGCTTTCCAATGCAAACACAGACTCAGCCATTAATTCACCTACTGCAGGCATGTCTGTGCTCCAGGAGCAGGATGACCTGAGTGGGACAGGAGGCAGCACACATCACTTACAAGAAGGAAAAAGGCACCTGCTTCCACTCTCTGTCCCCTGCAATGCTCAAAGGCAGGTGAAAGATTTAAATCTGCCCCATGAAAGGTGATATCCAACACCCACAGCCATGAGGAGGCCAAAACTACCAGATGGAGATGAAAAGATTTCAACACAAACCCACAGTTCTCATGCTAGGCTCTCTCTGCTGGAGAAAGTTGCAGGAGATTAATTAGCTACAAGCACAGCTATAAACAGATGTGCCTAAACTGGCACAAATCTGCATGTGGACATGGCCTGTCATTTAGTTTAACTTAACATAAAAGTTTAGACAAACTTGAGTGAGAAATCCAAACACAGATTGCACTGATTTAATTAAATCACTAAAAGTAAAATCAGTATCAGGTGATCATCTGCTACCACTTCCTTGCCCAGACAAGGTGTTTCTTCCATCTGTGCAGCTCCATGAGTACTTAGCAAATCTTGAAGGGAGGTGGAGAAAATAGACTTTTTGGATAAAAATAACAAGGTCATCTGAGCTTTATTTCTAGGTACCTAAGCTGAATAAGGTTGGGAGCTTTCAGATGAGCAGTGATGACTCTAATTCTGCCCAGACACAAGTGTATGATGATGCTGCTGTGGAAAATGCACCTTCTGCTGCAGAGGTGAGCTGCCTGCCCAGGGACACCCCTCGCTGGATCCCTGCATGAGTTTCTAACCCCATCTGGTTTGGCCCTCCAAGATGAACTGCACCATTAGGTTTAACTTGCAAAAAAAAAAAGAAGTAACTTGCTTTTGAATCAAGTGTCACTAACAAACCCTTAATTTTCTCAGGCTCTGTCGCCTGTTTACACCCCAGGACAGCCTTGTACTCCTTTCAACTTTGTTGCAAACATTCATAATCGCTTTGTTTTTCCCCCTCCACCAGACACACTCCCCTGCTACATCTCTGAAAGCAGATAACGATATTGATTTAAATGCAATCAAAGCGAGCCTGATGCACAATGAACACTTTGTGCCATGTTGTGCCATACCGTGGCAAGGCTGCCCCTTTCCCAGGAATGGAGGCCTATTAAAGGGCCACGATTTATGAGTTCAGGAGGAAAAAAACAACAAGTTTGCACTTCAATTACAGAATTGTGCAGGAGAGCAGAAACTTGGGTCACCACGTGGAGTTTCTCAGATATTCTGCCAAAGGTGGAACAGGGAGGGAGGTAAAGGAAATGGGTTCAGCCCTCAGAACTGACAGACTCCTGCCTGCTGACACTCTGACAGAAGTTTCACAGTTTCTCCACTGTCTGGCCATGCCCTGGGTCTACAGCACCACTGGAGAGGATAAGCTCCACTGCAAACCATTTTATGTGAAAATGACTCACTGCCAAAGCAATCCAAGACATAAGAACCAGACAGGTCATAGGTTACCATGGATTATACAAAAGCATTGATCCCACTGGGGAGGTGGCTGCAAAGGGAGCAGAAATTAATTAATGCTGGTTTTATTGCCATGCCAAGCATTTACAACAATGAAGCATGAGCATGGAAGTAAATAAAACCAGGATGGAGAGGGGAGACTAGGAAAATACAGATGAAAGAGCAGAAGTCACAGGAAGGTGACACATCATGATCCACTTTTTACAAGCAATTTAGAATGCAAAGTAGGGAAGCAATTACAAAAAGTACACTGTAAGTCATCAAATGTACCCCTTATTTTCTATGACTTTCATTTTTTAGAACTTTTTACTGTCAGATTTTCTCTACAGAGAAAACTGTGGCTGCTGCATCCCTAGAAGTGTCCAAGGCCAGCTTTGAACTTTGAGCAGCCTGGTCTAGAGTAAGGTGTCCCTGCTCATGGCAGGGGGGTTGGAAGGAGATGATCTTAAAACCCAAACTATTCTATGATCTCTCCTCTGAAAACCAGCAGCTGCCTCACAAACTTCATTTTAATAGACGGGACAAAACCACTCTGTGACTAATTGCAAAAGGTTTTGACAACGCAATTCATCAACGCAAGATAAGATACACTTCGATTTGAACAGCCCAAAGTCCCGGCCGGACCCACGGGAATGATGCCCCAAGGCAAGGCAAGGCTGGTCTGCGGAACCAGCCCCGAGTCGGCACCTGCAGGGCTGCGACGGCCACGGCCACT
>VXBR01000301.1:1385-23952 GCA_013400215.1 Cisticola juncidis | reverse complement strand
GGGGCGGGGCATCCATCTCAGGGCGGGGCACCCATCCCGGGGGCGGGGCTATCCATATTGGGAGGGATTATTCATCCCGGGGGCGGGGCTATCCCATGGGGCGTGGCTATCCATCCCGGGGCGGGGCCATCCATCCCGGGACAGATGGCACGGGCCCGGCCCGGCACTGGCCTGGCAGCAAGGACATGGCCCCACAGGCGCGCAGGACACAGCCGGGCTGCAGGCACACACCTGTGTGCAGGTGCGGGGTTTGCACAGCTGCACACCCCCGGTGCCGCGGGGGGAGCCGTGACAGGGATGTACCTGTGCCAGGCTGGGCTGCCCCACAGCTTTTGTTAGCTCGTTGGAGTCAAATAGCTCCGTACAGCTGGATTGGACAGTAGCTTTTCAAAGGTGACACCCTACACGCTATTAATATTCATGTTTTTCAGATGACTTCATCTGAAGTTACCTGAGCTGTTGCTTTCCCAGCTGCTCCCACGATGACATTTTCATTTTTCATTACTTCCCTACACTTTGCAGACTCAGTGCCCACCTGATCGCTGAAGGATAACAGGTGCTTCCAAAGAATTTGAACAGCGTGTGTCACACAGCAGTCGGGCTACAGGATCTGAGTCCCCATCAACTGATGAATAACTTTGATTGCCTGTCACAAGCAAGTCAGGGGCAGGAGAAAACGAGTGCTTGGGTTTATCTCAGCTGCCCTCCTGCACTGATTTGTGTCCAGGATTGCTGATCCTCTGCTCCACAACTCCATCACCTCATCATGTCACCATGCTCACTGTAATGCTGGGGAAAGGGCAGCAAAACCAGATATTAATCAATAATTAATAGCATGTAGAAATATTATTCTGCCTCCACAAGAAAAAGGCCACACAGTCCCACTAAATTCAGGCTCCTTCAGAAGGCAGCTGGGTTGCAGAGCCTGGATGCAGAAACAGCTTCTCAGTTCCCTCTGGGGGCCAGTTATGTGAATTAAAATGAAAGGGATTCACAGCCAGGTCCAAAGCAAATGCTCACATTGTGAAACTCCATGAAAAAGAGAAAGGTCAAAAGAAAAAAAAAAAAAGACCTAAGGAGACTTAATCATACGCAGGGAAAAGGTTATGCAGCCAGTGCCAATGCCAGGGAACAGCAGTGGTACAAAGGCAGAATGAGTTTCCTGTGATTTAGCACCAGGGCAGAGCTTGCTTTGGCACACAGCTCCTGGTAGTGGCCCCTTCCATTTTATCTTGAGATAGGAGCCTTTTCTCCACCCATGGCCAAGGCACTGCCGTGCTGCTGCACTCTGGGGTGTTCTCTCCTCTTTGCTGAGCAGTCCAAGAGCTTCTTTCTTGCCCCACTGCAATTTAAAAGTGGGAGAATTTGGGCTTCTCTGATTCAAAGGTTTGTTATGAACAAACCCCTCTGTTGCTCACACCCCACAGGATGGTTTCAAGTGCACAGTCACACCACTAGTCGGAGAAAGGCACACATGTGATAAAAGGAGCATGAAACAGCTCACTGACGTGTTGATAAGCTGATAAGGAAAACAAAAAACTGACTTCAAAAAATACAACAGTTGAGCTTCAGTCGAAGCCAGAAGCAGCACCTGGCCTCTCTTCTCTCCCAGCATCAAGATGTGTGCAACAATGCTGAGGATCTTTCCACTTCTAGCCATCCTTGCAGGTAAGAATAACAAACTGATCGAAAGAGCGCTGGAACAAAGGAGCTGTTGGAGTGAGAGGCAGGTGAGCCTGACCAGCAGGACAGGAGAACATTTGAGATGAATTATTTCTGGATGGAATAAAATCATGGCCATCCTGCCAGTCCATTCTATGGAAATCCACAAACTGAGCCCTGCCTGGTGAGAGCTTTTTGCTCCAGAGCAGAATTTAGGCTTTGGGGGATTAATGCGTTGCTCTGATGGCAGGAAGAGGCAAAGAGCTCTTCTGTGGAGTGTTCAGGTCTTTCATGTGTTTCAAAGTCAGGTTTTTCCATATTTGGCTTTTCTCCCCTCTTGATAATATGGCTGGAAAATGGTGCCTCAGTCCCTCAACCACTAAAAAATTTGAGGGCGATGCTTAACTTTAAGCATGCAAATAATCTTTGGATTTCCCTGAAATTAAATGAGGATGTAATACTTTGTGGAATCCAGGAATTTTATGGTATAGTAAAAACTAAACATTATTCATATTTCAAGGGCATTTCATTGTGCTAAGCTTTACTTTTAATATTTACAGAAGCAGTCATTTTAATGCTCCATGGAGATGAACAGCCCTTGCACCCACTACAGAAAATGAAAGTTAGCTTCCACCTCTTCTTTTCCAGGTGGAATTATCTGGTTTGGGTGTCATAGAAATATTTTAAGTAGCTGCTCCTGGAGTTTCAGTGTTCTATCTCTCACCCACAAATAAACCTAACAGATTTTTAGATATGAAAAGTAATTCAGAATTGGTACCATATATGTTTTCAAAGAAATGTCCTCTAATTTGAAAGTTCTGGATTTAAGACTAGCAATGTGCCCATATCATGCCCTTCACTCTGCTGGCAGTAGAAAGATCCATGTTGCAAGTAGTATTGGCTTTAAACAGCCTTTTTACTTGAGTGAAGATGATTTCAATTTATTCTAGTATTTCTTCAATATGTAGTTTTATGGAAAATAGAATGCTTTGTGGAGTAATTTCTGCTAAAATTAATTTCTTTGTGAAAAGCTTGTACCAGTCAGGCTCTGTGGCACTCCTGACTCTGCAACCAGAGAAAGATAAAGTAAATACGTGGTGCAGATGACTGGAAAATGGATGATTTCAGTAGAATAACTGTGTTATTCTAGAAAGACAGTACCTTAAATCCTGCAAAGAGCAGAAAATAAATACACATAAACTGTGGCAAGAAACTGTCATCCTCTGGCCAACACTAATTCTTAACGCTGAGAACAGTGAACTGAGATACCTAAAACAACGTGGCACAGCTTTTATATTAGATTTCAGTAGGGATTAAGCTGCTGTGAGCTCACAAGACAAATAGAACTGGCAGCCAGTCTGGGATTCCCTCTTTCCCCAAGGCACGTTTGACACATTTAGGGCAGTCTGCAGCCATTCCTGTGGCACTGTAAGTCTTCACATATAATAGAAATCTTGTTGTAGTTTAAACCCATTAATTTTCATCCTGGCCACCATCAATATAGAAAGTATATTATTCCTTTCTTCCTTGCAGTGAGATTTTACTGTTGAAGCCCTCAAACAAGGAAAACAGTTCAGATAGGTTTGCATACTGCACTAACTCATGAATGTGCAATATTTACATAGTTAAAAATGACAAAATAGATTCTTTCTTTTTACAAATAATCTTTTCTCGCACAGAGCTCTTAATTTCAGCAAAATACTCTTTAGTATGACTGCAGATTTTGCTTCAACTCTCTGCTGGGCTCCAGCCTGAGGGTTCCAAGAGTGCCAAGTCAGAACACAAGGCTGTATGAAATCAGAACGCTGTGGGTGATGATGCTCCACAGTAAAGGAGATCAGATAACTAAAGAGGTAACTTCAAAAAACAGGAAAGGCAATTTCAAAGGCAGGAAAGGTGTCAGAAAGGGGTAGACACAGTTGTGAATGAGAGTGCAAGCACAGGAGAGCCCTGTGAGTGCAGAAGAAAGAAAAGAAACCACAGACAGTAAGAGTTTAACCTCAGACAGAATGACAAGAAGAGTGTCATCAATGAGAACAAGCATGGGTTTAAGAGCTCTGCTTTTTAAGAATATTATTTGTTGTAAGGGCACGAATATTCTGGGGGATTTATTTTCTTGCTAGCTTTTACCCAGTCCCAGCTTTTCATCATTGAAAATCCCCCACAAAGGCCGAGGGGACTGCACTGAGAAGGAGAGCAGCAGGTCCATCCTGGAGGTTTCTGCCTGCAGGAGACATTCCTGCCTGGTTCCCAGCCCCAGCTGATCTGTCCTCACCACCCTTCCTGCCCACAGGCCACAGCAGCGGGGTGGTGGTGACTGTCCCAGAGAAGACAGTGAATGTCACAGCAGGAGGAAACGCCACCCTGCTCTGCACCTACACCAGCTCTGCACCACTGGGCCAGTTCTTTATTCAGTGGAGTTTCTACAGTGCCAAAGAGAGCCAGCTGCTCACCGTAAGACTTTTATTTGTTATTGCTCTGAAATTATGGTTGAGATAGCCTTAAGCCCTCAAGGGTCTCGTTATGTTTATCCTTACTACAGACCAGGTAATGATGGGGTTCCTACCCTAGAGATTAAGGACTGGGGTGCCTTGAAATTTAGGGGCACATGAACAAATTGTCTAGGCTGCTGGTCCCCACTGACATGCCTGAGCACCTTCACAAACTGATGAGGAAGCACAAAAGGGATTCAGATGCTTAAACAACTTGCTCCAAGTCACACAAGGAGCGTGAAGCAAAGACCAGGTGTCCAAAACCACACAAGTGCTGCAGCTCCTGGACCAGCTCCCTTTTCTCTTGTCTGGCAGATATTTCCTGCCATTGTGAAAGCTGCTTTCCTGCTGAGACGCCCTTGCCTATGACAATGTGTTGTTCCCCATTTAAGGGTCAAATGAGAGCTCCTTGACTCAGGCACTGCAGTTTTGGCAGCTCAGGAGAGGTGCTGTGCATGACAGTGGACTGTGAGCACAAAGAGAGCAGCAAGAGTGTTGGCAGCACTCTGCAGAAAGTTGTCACAGCAGGAAATTTGCCACAGCAAACTTGCATTGGTATTTCCTGGCATCTCATGGCTGTCACTGTGGAAACAGAACAATTGCAGGTCAAGAGCAGATGGTCCCTGCCCTTCCTGAGACCCCAAGAGGCTGCAGAGCCAGACAATATCTTACTGGGAGGGTACAATGAGACTGTGCTGTAGGCTGGAGTGTCAGCACATGGGATTGGGAATTGATTGGGAATTGCCAAAATTGCCAATTGCAATGATTTGGTCTCACCACTGCCTGATCCTCTGGTGTGGCTTAAAGAGCAGCCTGGTGTGCCTGGAAGGACTCAGGGATGGGATGTATTTCTGCCACATGTACTCACACTACTGCCCAAACTTCAGGAACTGTTAATCTTGTGTTCTGGTGGGGAAATGAACCCATGAACTTCATTCCCAACATGACACACAATGTATGAGCTCCCATCAGCTCAGCCCTGACAGTGGTGAGCAGTCAGCAACACATTTCTTTGTAAGAAGTAATCCTGATTAGAAGTGTTGCTGAATCCTTGAAGATGACTGGGATTCCTTTTCCATGCCCTGGTGTCAGGTTTGTGCTTGTGGGACAATCATTTCTCACTGTTTTTATCCTGTTGCCAACTTTTTTTTTTTTCCCTGAAAGTTCAATCCTCCTGCCTGGGGTTACAGCTGAGAGTTGAAGTAAAAAGTTTTGACTTAGAGGAGTGTCACAGTGCACACTCAGGATATTTTTGTCCTGCTCACAAGTTTCCTAATGATATTACAGTAGAAGGTTTGCTGTTTCTGATACAGTTGTACCTTCCATCTGGTTTACCAATTCCAGCAGAATTAGCCTGCAATTTGCAGAATGTGCAGATTGTAACAGATTTGGCATTGAACAGCAATATCCAATATGTAAGAAATGACAGTTTGACCTACAAAAGCACTGCTCACTCACCTGCAGTATCTCACAGCCACAGATAAATCCTGTATCAGTGCTAAGTACAAACCCTGGGCCCATCCCAAATTCTGACTCGAGCTGAGTGCCAGGCTGATGTAGGCACACCTAGCCTGATTGTGTAGCTGAGTAGTTGTTACTCATTGTTTGCTTTCCTCAAGTTAAAACTATTTTATTAAATGAAGAATTATTCCTGAAAGGGTACCTCACAGCCTGGCCTGGTTCATAAGGTGAAGTCTCAGCTCCTGCTCAGACCTACATTTGTGCTTCATTTCATGCTCTGAGTCACTCAGCTGGCCCCAGTGCAAAGCACCTAAGTAAATGTTTGAGACTCAAGCCTCTGTTGACTCTTCACAGGCGAGGCTGCAGCCTTGCAAAGCTAAATACAACTCCTGAACCTAACCTGGGCCACACCTTGAGTCTCCAGCCCAGGCCACCCACAGCTCCATCAGTGAAACCATCAGGGACTGTCTGGCTAACCAAGATGTGCCCAGGGCAGGATTCGTGATTGAAATTTTAAATTCACTATATGAGTAAAGGTCATGGATGCCTGTTACTTTTAGGCAAAACAGAATAATTGGCAGACTTCCTGTAAAAATCTTCTCAAAATAAAAGCAAACTTGTAGCACACTGATCAGCAAAAGGGGACAAGGAGGGAAAGCCCAAAGGAGGAAAGAGGCAAGAAGAGTGACAGAGCAGTCCATCCCAGCCCAGGAGAAGGATGAGCCTGTGCCAAGCATCTCCCAGGGCAGTACAGAAAAACTTTCTGGAAAGGGCCTCTCTCATCCATAAGCATCTTTTTTGCCTAGATGTGATTTTTTAAAGCTGAGTTTTAGCCAGCACTTGGATGACTGAGCAGGCAGTGTAAGGAGCAGCTCCATGAGAAGCAGAGGCAGCCCCTCCAGTGCAGAGGAGAGCAGATGCTGTCACTGCAGCTGCAGGGGCTGGGGATGTCAGTATGACCACAGTGGCTTGCTGTGGTTGCCAGAAAGGAAGTGAAGACACGTAGAAAATAATCAGGTTGTAACTGGGGTGTTTGGAGCAAACATTAGACTCAATCTTAGTCTGCTTAATTTTAGGTAGGGGTTAGGAATGAACTTCTATTGCACCTTGTGATTGACAAGGCCTGAGGTATTTCTGCACAAAACTCTGAGCACACCCTGCCTTGTGGTCAGCACGGATGTAGGTGGGGACCTATGTGAAGAAGTGGCTCTTTGGTTTGGGGAACATGTGAAGTCTCATTTAACTCTCAGATCAGCACATTTCTACTCAAATGCAGCACTCCCCGTGTCACGGTATTCTGAGTATGGATGAAAAGTCAGTCAGGCTTTGTCAAAAGACGGTCTATGTGACAGATGCACGGGGAAGATGTAGCTGGAGATACAAGGTAAGAAAACAATCCCCATAATCCTAAGGGGGAAAACAGAACTGAACAGCTTCTGCTAGATTTGTGCTACTGTGAAACCTGTGTTCATATCCTCTATTGAAATCTCAAAGCCAGCACATGACTGAAATAAGTTGAATTGGATGCATCATTCAGAATTTTTTCACCTGCCCTATTTTTTATTGCATTTTTCTCTGTCAAAATTATTTTGGATGTAGCTGTTATGTTGGTGTTTCTTCCCCCCACCTATTCTAGGTGGCTGAACTGGCACGTTCAGGAATATTCCACCCAAAGGGCATCTGAAGGGTGTGAGCACCCACCAGAGCCTCTGGGCTGAAAGTGAGCAAGACTGGATAGCCCAGAGTTTGGGCTACATATTTACATAGAAAAAAAAATCATCCTGAATCTCCTTTCTAGAATATAAAAACATTTTGAGGTGTGCTGGATACCGAGGACACTGAGCTGAAGCAGCTTCCTCCCAGCTGTCAGCTCAGTGTTCCAGCCATAATCCATCCCAAACTCTGTGACTGCAGCAGGATTCCTATCTCACCATGGAGTACAGGGTACAGCCCAATGTAAACTGAGGTCTAATAATAACTGCTAAAGAGCTGTTACACCAAATGCACTGAGAAAACACATTTGTTCTTGGTGCACTGTAGGAATTACTCACTAATAGTTCAGCCACAAGAATGACACTGTGAGAATGTGAAAGAGCTGCTCCTTCAATGGATTTGCACCAGTTAAAGCTGCTGAATGATTAATCCTCTAAAGGCTTCTGACTCCCTCCCTTTCTTCTTCTGCCAGTGCACTTTTGTGACAAGACATTTCTTGTCATTGTTAATATCCTCAATTCCCCGTGCAAAAAGCACAGGAAGGGACATCCCTATAATAACCCTACCAACTTCTGCCAGATCAGAGTTTTGACAAAAAATGTGTGAAAACAAGCCGTGGATGAAAGAAGGGATTTGGGCCCAGACTCAGCCATGTGACACATGTGAAAGAAACCAACACATGTGAGAACATTTGCTTTCTGAGCTAGCTGAGTTCAGAATCTGAGCTTTGGGCCTTCATTAACACTGTGTTTACTACATGGAGGGCAATTTGTTCTGTGATTAGATGGTAAAATGTTTAAGGAAGTGATGAACACTTTTCCTCTTTTTATTATTTTATAAATTCTGTCTGTCCTCAGAGTTCAAAAAGAGATCTTGATCTCAAACCAATAGAATTGTTAATATCCTCCATTTTGTAGTAGCTTGAGAAAATGTCAAACAGAAAATAGCACCAACCAAATGCCAGGGCCCTGTGGATGCTGGAGCTCTCCAGGCAAAGACTGTGAGTCACACACTGAATCCACCAGAACAACGTCACCCAACAGGATGCTGCAGCTTTACATGTGCTGCTGGGGAAAGGGAGAAGAGGCTGGGGGAGGAAAGACAGCTCCGGGAAAAGAGAAAAAAGAAACTGCCCCCAGTCAGGAGGTCAGGATTCCGTGGAGATTAAGCAGGAGCTTTGTAATGCACCTGCAGGTACATCTCATAACTTGGACACCCAGAAGTAGTAGGCATGTACAGCATTGTGATGCAGTGCCTCCAGGAGCTGGGGATGGGAGGAGTATTGACCTGGAAATGATGAATTAGTCCCTCCAAAGCCATCTGAAAGACACATATTTACACAAACTCTAGTATATATTTGTGCTGTCAAAAGAAGAGAAGCAGAGGGAGGCATGTTTCTTCCAATTCCCTGCCTGCTTCTTCCTTCACATCCTAAGGAAGATCTTTCTACAGAAGCTGTCCAACAAAAACCTGTGGCTGGGTTCCTCACACTCTGCTCAACACCTGGCAGCCTTTGGAAGTCAACTCAGTATCAACTCTGCAGGCAAATACTTTCCACAGCATCACTCCAGAATAAACTGCCCGTGGCCAAGGGGGGAAACCACAGCAGT
Organism: Cisticola juncidis; assembly: GCA_013400215.1. Taxonomy (NCBI): domain Eukaryota; kingdom Metazoa; phylum Chordata; class Aves; order Passeriformes; family Cisticolidae; genus Cisticola; species Cisticola juncidis. The sequence goes on along the minus strand of VXBR01000301.1, from coordinate 15,014 downwards.
GCCCCAGAAGGCCTGGGAGGATGGAGACAGCAGCTCCAGGCACTGCCTGCCACAGTGAACAACCATCAAACTGCAACCCTTTCTGAGGTCAGGGGGTGTCTTCTGGGCAGCTTTGCTGTTGAACAGAAACTATTGTCTCTGACACTGGTTATTATGTTCATAAAGATTAAAAAGGATCTGTTATTATGTTCATAAAGATGATGATTATAACTTCATAAAGATGATGAAGTTGTTGGGGACAACAGTTTTAGGAGTGATAATCTCCTCTCCTTTTTCTGTCAGTTGTTTGGTTAGTCACCCAGGCAGCTGCCTCCACGAAATGTGTAAATTACCATTATATAGTCATTTGCCTGGACAAACTAGCTGGTAAGGAGGAGCAACAAACATTAATGCTCCCTCAATATTGTTTCTGCTCTGGTAAATCACTGACTTCACTAGAGCTGCTCATGATTTGCTTGAGGACATGAAAACTTTATTGTTTGACAGGAAGCACAGCAGATTCCTTTTGCATTTCTTTTTGCATTCAGGATGTTGCTCTTAAAATATATTTATCACACCACATTAAAAAGGTTTCCAGAAAAAGTCTATCATTGACTAAATATACAGTTTCCCCATACACACATTTTAGTTAATATGAAAAGAAAATTGACATGTGTCTGCAGGAAGGAAACACTAGCTGGTAGTTGCCCAAAGCCAAAAAGTTCTCCATATCTTCAGTAGAAAATAAGTTGTAGTTTGTTGGTTTGGTTTTCTTTACTTTTGAATCAAAACAGAAACACTTTTGCAAAGTATTTAATTTCAGTTTTCTGAAAGCCACTAACCAGCTTCTTCAAGTACAGCATAAAACCACTTGGAACCAGGGTTTAAAATACCCATTTTGAGTGTATTGTTTAAAGTGGACTGTGATTTCACAGCCAATTAACTGAAACATATTCCTGTTAAATGAAATTTCCTGTGTACACAACGCAATCACACCTCTGGGACAAGATATACACTCAGCAATTAATCAGAACATTATTCAGCCTTTTTGGTGTTTACCACCTTCCTTCAGCCAATGAACTCCAGAGGCAGGGAGATAAGCCTGGAACAGGAGAGAACAGAGAACAGGCAGGAGCCTGCAGAGGAACTGAACGCATTGCCTGAGAATGTTTCACTGCTTTTATGTCCATGCCTGACAAAAAATGACCCAGCAAGACTCTGACTCTTTGAAGAGAAGAAATAATCTCTGCTGTGTTGACACCAGCCTCAGATTTAACAGTGTACACAAAATACTTTCCCTGCATTTGTTGACTCAGAAAGAGAGAGCACAGGGAATTAGTTTTCAGTGCATTGTGTGAGGACTTGAGCACGTAATTCACCCTGACTCCAGGTCAAATACACCGAGCAAATATCCCAATTGCTCCTCTACAGTTTTACCCTGATTGCATTTATTCAGGGTAACTGCATTACCCTGACTGTAAATGCCCTGACTGCATTTACAACTTGCAGCACCAGTCTGATTCCCAGGAATATGTGCTGGATTTAAATGAGCATTCAGTGGACCCCTTCTGCTACTCTTTACTCTTACATAATCCCAGATTTCTCCAGGATACCAGATCCCAGATCTGCTCTGGGGTAGACTGAGCAGAATTTAGCTCCTTTTTTCCACCAATCAAGCCTTTAGCAGGGTATGATGGGCCTGCCACTTCTCTCATGCTGCAGTGAGACACACATTACTCCATTAAAATGATTTCACATTAGTGTAAAGAGCTGATGGAGGCCCTTTCACTACCCTCCTCCAGCAGTGCAGCTGATGGAGAGGAGGTGGGAATCCAGCCCACCACTATTTGAGAGCTATCCAGGGACACCAGCCTCAGAGGAGTCACAGTCCTTGTAAGTTCAGACTCTTGCAAGAAACAGTGATAAATAATACTCTGCTATTGCTGACACTCAGATAAATGTAGAGTGAGACTATTGTGGCCCGTGTGTTTTTGTAATTCCAAGCAGACAACTCTTTTGATGAGTGATTTGTTTAAATCAGCTCCCTATTTTGAACACTCTCCTTCCCCAGGGAATACAGTGTGTCCATCTAGACTCTGGTTTGGCAGTAGAATTCCATCTCTAGACATTTGCAAAGTATAAAATCAGTTTAAAAACGGATGGTATTGCATGCACAATGGAAATTGGGAGGAGCATCCAGCTCCAGCAGCCTTTCTAACCAGGTCTGCCACTGAGCTAACCCCAGACCTCTTATGTTTCCCCCCTGCACCACCAGTGTTCCACAGCTTGGGAATGCTCTGGTGTTCAGAGCCCTGCATCAATGGTACCTGGTGTTTGTAATCCTGGGGCAGGGAAAGATAAAGCCTGGCTGAGGAGTATTGGCAAAATTGCTCTTGAGATGGGGCCAGGCTGCAGTCCTGGAGCTGCTGGTGCTGTGCAAGCTGCATTCTGACCTTCATTTCACAGCCATATCTGTGCATAAACCAGCTCTGCTCTGACAGTTTTGGAGTGTACCTTGCCTTAAGCTAACAAAAGCTTTTAGATAACATTTCTTAAAGACTTCAGTCAACACCGTATCAGGGAGGATAAATAGAAATAAGAATTAATATTCTTAATTCAAATGCAATCAGTTGATCTGCAAACTAAAGCAAATTATACTTCCCACCTGGGGATCTGCAGTATCCCTAAAAGACAGGGAACTTGGAGCAAAAGGAAATTTTCACACTAGTCAAGTGAGAATGGCCTGTAAAGAGGAGTCTGTGAAACTTTTCCCTACAAGCATTTTCTCACTATTTCCATTAAAACCCAAGCTGTTACTTCAGCTTCAGTAAATACATTGACACTGCTGATTCTGGAATACTGCCAGTGGGAGCAATGTCAGATCTATGTGGGTCACACCTGCAATTCCACACAGACACCTCTCACCAGTTTAGAGAGATGACTGAGTGTGCTGGAACTGCTCACTCTGCCTGTGTGTGTACACACCAGGGAAGAGATTGCCTATCCCAAATACTGCCACTTGCATACAAAACTATCATTAACACCTCAGAAAAACAATTAATGAATCACAGTCTTCCACATCTTTGTTCTTTCAGATCGAGAGTTAGACTGAACAGAGGGCAGGTACCCCTTGAGAACTCTTACATTTACCCCAGAGCAGAGGAGGAGCTGCAGTTCTAAACAGACTCAGGGCCCAAGGCTCAGACAGGCTCCACAGTGAACACAATTCTACCTCTCCTTTCCAGCAGCAGACAAGTCTGGGCTTATGAGGCCACTTCTACTCCACAGTGCTGCTAAGAGCAATTGATGCTACTCAAGTCAGTGCAATCAGTCACTGTTAAATCAGCAATTTTTATTTGGGAGAAAATGTTTCATTCCTCAGAAACATTTATCTTACTATGTCCATCATTTGGCAGAAATTTTTTTACTGTTTACTAAAAAGGGAATATCTTGATCCCAAATAGGAGCCCCCCCAAGCACTGAGGCCAGCAGGTATCCTTTACTTCCTCCCTGCTATAAATTCAAAAAACTAAGATAAGTCCACGACACTGCCTCCAATGCTGATGACACAAACAAGAACAGCATGACTGCTCTAACTGCATGTGTGATGACTCTGCTCTGTTCTTGTACTGCATCCTTAAGGCTTTCAGATCTACTGCCAACAGATCAGGTGCCTTGTTTGCTTAGACCTTTGTCTTGTGAATTCACTTCAGTGCTCTGTTTGCCAGATTCTGTCTTTGGAAAGCTCTACAGCCACCCACTTTTCCCAATGACAGGTCCATCCTAGTCATAATCTCTTACTGAGCTGCTCATTAATGCTATCACCAATTATCAGTGCTTTACTTAATACCATTATTCACTGTGCATGACTTAGCATTTTGTCACAGAGTTGTCAGATGATGGTCAATGGTCTCACCCTTATTTTCATAATTATATCAGTCTGTGCTTGGAGTATCAAGTTTTAAAGATTTAGCTACTGTCAACTGCACAATTAAAAATGCCATTTGTGCAAAGCTTGTCTTTTAAGAACCTTTAGAAGTATGTATTCAAATGTATCATATTTTCATTTCTGCTTTCTTGGGAGAGGAGGCAAGAAAGGGGTGATATTGCTTGGCTTTCATCAGAAATCAAATACATTCTGAGTACCAAACATAGCAGCAAGAAGATCTTTTGTTATTAAACTAACAATTGTTTCTTTATCACAGATCTATTATTATTCAGGAGGCCAGTCTTACTCCTATGGAGCATTTAAGGACAGGATAACAGCTTCCACAAGTCCAGGGAATGCATCAATAACCATCTCCAACATGCAGCCCTCAGACACTGGCTCCTACACCTGCGAAGTTTTCAGCCCTCAGGGCGATGCTGGGCAGAGTCAGAAATCTGTGATTGTCAGTGTGCTGGGTGAGTGCCTTCCCTCTCTGTTGCTGTATTGTCCTTTTCTTTCTGTGCAATGAAACGCTGAATTCACAGCTCAAAACACATCAGGCCAGAGGGAATCAGAGGCCGTGGTAAACAAGGCTGTGATGCAGAGGGAGCTCCCTGAGTCACTGCAGCAGAGCCTCTGAGGGCTCTGAGGCAGAGCCTGGCTGCCCTCTAGCTTCCACCACTGCTTGAACTGCAGCCAAACCTCATTCCTCTGCAGCCAACTTCACTTTTCACACTGGGAAACAAACTGATACTAGTTCTGGTTAAAATAAAACATTTTAGCTGGGACTGACAGCTTCTCATTGAAACTATTTCATGCCGGCCCCAGCACAGTCCAGAACTTTGCTGATTTTACCTGATTTTGATCAGGGTGAGTTGTATAAATCCAGGGAGAGGCAGCAGCACAGCCCAAGAGTTCTGGCTCACATCAATTCCCAGCATCTCTAGAAACTTTGTATGTGGTGGATGAAAGTAGTACAAAGTCTGTTTTGCATGGAAGAAAGCAATGTTCAACCATGGACAGAGCAGAAGGGATGAAAAGCAGTGGAATGAGATCTTTTATTTCCTAATAAGATAGAAGACTGTACTAACCCTGTCTAACAATTCCTTTTATCTTGAGAATTCATACCTGATCAGTGACAAATCACAGGCATATGGAAATGTGATTCTAACATCACCTGCTTATCTTCCAGGGATAAGAAAAAGATGTCTGTAAACTCATTTCCTAAAAAAACATAGTAGTGCTGATAATTTTCACCTAAAATTCCCAAAAGAGATAGTAAATCTTGGGGCAGCTGAGTAAAATATTGCACTTTTCACATGAAAACCAAGAAAAGTTGTTGGTTTGGGCTGTGTTCATTGCTGGTAGTTTCCCTTGACAGAGCTCTAAAGAACCACAAAATCATATCTGGAGATAGGAAATTAAAAACAGTGGGTGTAGGTGAAGACAGAATCTTCCCTTTTGTGCAAAGTGAGGACATTATATAAAACCAGATACATTTGTAACAGAACTACAGCTGATTTATTTCCTTCACAACTGTTAATACACTGAAATAATCAGGCCTTGATCCTCTCCCTCTCCGTGAAAAAGCTCCTGCCATGTCTCTAAAGAAAATGATGTTTCAGAATGGTGTATGGTGAACAGTGATTGGCCAATGAAAATAATTGACAGCTGTAGTCTCAACACCTCCCTAGTAACAGTTAATATGCAAATGGAAGATAATAAAACTGTATCCTAGGCCATGCACATATATTTAATATGACTCAATTTTTTAATTGGGAGTGGCTTTGGTCAGTTCCATAAACAAGACTCTGCTCTTGGATGGAAATACCTGTGGATGGGGTTCAGAGCAGCACGGTACCAGACCCTGAGGTGAGCCCTGGCTATGCACTCCCAATGTGTCTGTTCTTATTTTACAGTCAAACCATCAAAACCTTTCTGCAAAGTAGAAGGAACACCTGAGAAAGGCCATCTAATCTACCTCCTGTGCAACTGTGAAGAGGGGTTGCCTCGGCCCACCTACCGCTGGTACAAGGTGGATGAGAACACCCTCAAGCCTGTGACAGAGCAGTTCAGTATGTATCTGTATACATACAGGAATAACACACCATGGTCAGGATCTGAAACTCCAGCATTTCAAATGCTGTGTCACATAGGCTAATTAAGATTTATCCTTCCTTTCAATAGTCAGTGTCACAGAATTGCATTTTTACCTATTCAAATCAACTGACAGATGTCAAAACCACAGTTTCTATTTAATAAAAAAACCCCCTTGAAGTCCTGTCCATGCCTTTAAATTGTTAACATGAGAGAAGTATTTATGCCTTTACATCTCTCTTCCCTTGAAACTTTGAGTGACTTTAAGTTGAATCAATTTGTCACTCAAGTGCTAGCACATCCTACCCTCCCAAAAATTTTCTGGAGCTGTTACATTTTCATTTGTGGAGTTACACAGACAACCACAGAGTATCAACGTGGGTAAAACATCAGCCAGACTGGTTGGCAGAGTGGGGGCTTCTAATACACCCCCACAGAATCCACTGGAGCAATTTTCAAGGAAGGTAAACGTTTTATATTTAAAGAATATAAAAACCCCACACAAACAAATCCATAATTGGTGAACCCTTTTTTTGCCATCTGAATAGCTCCCATTGCAGAGCACTGTTTGCCTCTGCAGAATCCAAGCAGTAACGTGTTCCTGCTCCCTGCTTGTCACAGATCCAACCTCTGGCATCCTCTACATCGGCAACCTCACCTCCTTTGAGACTGGCTACTACCGGTGCCTGGCCAGCAACCCCCTGGGGAACAGCACCTGTGAGCTGGACCTCACAGCCAAACGTGAGTGGGGAGCAATCACATCTTTGATGGGGGACCCACAGCTTGCAGGAAAATTCTTTAACAGCTTGGAAGCTTGGATTTTTTTTTTTTTTTTTGCCAAGAACAGAACAGGATTTGGAGAGCTCTGGAGTTTTCATCCAGGCCTTCTCAGACTTTACAATGACCTAGAAAACTGATTTAACATCCCCACTTTAATTTCCTGCAAGGAGCAGGAGCTGGAACAGGCTCTGACTGCAGAGCCTTTACTGAGAACAGACTGACAAGGAGTTTTGAGGCATTTCTTCCAGCCAACAGTCCCACAGAGGGCTCCCCACCCCAGAAATTACAACCATCAGTGAAATGTGGTAGTAGTGCAAGGACTGGGGCACTGTAGATGTGACCAGCAGCTGAAAGACAGAAATAAAGGCAACCTGAATTTCAGTAGGTGTTTGCAATGATTGAAAAGCAAATTTTATCTACTGTCAGTATTTCAGCCCAAGGATTCCCTTAGCCAGGCATAAACAGAGTTTGTTGGGATAAGGAGCTACCAGTGAGAAAGGAGGCAGCAAAGACCAGCCTAGCACAGAGCTCTCACCTTCCTGCAGAATCTTTGGGCACCCTCCTGCAAAGAATTCTTTGAATCCAATCCCTTTGTTCTGCTAAGGGCTCCTGCACTAAATTTCCATGGGATTTTGCTATATTACTACTTTTAAGAAGTCAAGTAATCTTTTTTTTTTTCTTTCCTTTGCAGATTCAGATGGTGGTATTGTTGCTGGAGCACTGATTGGAGCAATTCTGGCAGCTGCTATCATTTGCATTATCGTCTGGGTCTTAACCAAGAAGGCAAAGCATAGGAAGTCAACAATTAATGAGATGCAGTAAGAATTTCTGTTTGCTTCATTTTAAGACAATTATTCCTGTAAAGCACTGCTGATAATCCAGAACTAAAGTAAGATGCATAATACAAGTTTTGAGAAAACTTCCAGAGTAAACATCTTCTTTTGGGGGACTTTTTACCTGTTGCTCTTTTAACAGAAGGTGCCATTGCCCTCTTCCCTATTTTAACAGGCAGCTACCACTTAGCAGTATCTAAAACAATGAAGTGAATGTTCTTAAACAATACAAACTAAAGTGGCAAGTTATAAAAACAGCTCTTTAAAGTCAATGTGGTCTGTTAAAATCAGGTGGAGGAAGTAGAAAAAGAGCAGCTAAGGGTCACCTCAGAAAATTTACTGGGATTTAAACACAGAGGGCTCAGGTCAGTGCTGTCTGAAATTACAGGACACACACCTGGGATAGCCCCAGGCATCTCAGACTGCAGGAAACACAATATTTAGACAACAGAATGGAGCCCAAAAATGTCCATTTTGATCCTGCCCTGGAGATGTTTTCTTTGTGCTTTGGTTTCTCATTTTTCCCTTAAATTGCCAAGTCCTCAGAACAGGGATAATCTCATGCACTGTACAGACTGTATTCAGCTCATTGATGTTAAATACTAAACAACTACATGCAGTTGAGGCCAGAAAAAAACTGTGACTTCCCTGTAGCATAGGTTCAATTCTTCTTAAAGTGGGATTCTGCTAACCCAGAGCAGTGATCAGTCACTTGTGCACCTGATTTCTGCTTTCAACTGATGTAGCATTAACATCTAGTTTTGTACTTGGATCCTAATAAATCTTACTGCATTGAAATAACACACTAGCATCTGATATTTTTTACCATGTGAAAGTGCTTCAATATGGGGAGTTGGTTTATTATCATTTTGATAAGATGAGTTAATATCTGTTACTAAAAATACTTTTCTAGACTTCCATATTTTCTAAAACTAAATATATTTTACATTACTTATCCAGATTTCAGTATTTTCATAGTTCTTTTTCTGACTGAACTCTATTTTTCATGCACTTCAGTGGGACACAGATCTGCATGGAATTTCCCACAAAGCTCACACCAGGCAGGGAGTTCTGCTATAACTCCTCAGACACTGCCAGCGCTCCATTTCCCTTTCCACTTTCCTGGCATAACATTTAAAGATACTAAAATCCATTTTATTCTAATGGGATCACTTAAAGCAGCAATGCAGATGTCCTTCTAGCTAATATGCTGTCACTCTTTTTGTCTCAGCACCAGTGGTGTTGTAACCTTTTCACACAACCTTGGAACAGTTACAGTAACATCGGGGTTACTGTTCAGATAGCAAATACAAAGGTTCATTATTTTGAAAGACTCATGAGATTTCAACATGTGAGATCACAATCCTAATCCTGTCTTTCTGCAGAGAAATGGTTCAGAAACAATCCAATGCAGACTATGTTCAGGTACCCAATGAAGAAAACATTCCTGTGACCACAGTTCCATCGAGCAATGCAACAAATGAATATCCAAGTGCTGATGAAACAGCAGCTCCTGCAACACCTGAAAATGATGAGAAGCAAGAAGCAGAAAAAGAAGAAGTAGCCTAGAGTTTTCCTTGTCACCTCTGGATCCCTTTATACAAAAATTGTTATCAGTGAATTAACATAAAACTTGTATTCAAGGCATTTGTATTGTGAGCCACTGGGGTGGATCAAAAAGGGTCTGTTAGACAAAGACTTTGTGAATAGCAGATTTGACCTTTAAAGTGAACCAAATTTCTTTTATTATCTAGCTACATTGTACAAAAATTTAAGTATAAAAAGAGTATCATCCACACTTATCCAACCTATTTTGCAAAACTACTTAGGAAATGGGCTGAAGCACTTGTCCAAGTATGAGCTTTCCTGTAACTCCCAGGAATGCTGTGTGTCCACACAGCTCAGAGCCACAGCACCTTCTCCAGAAACACAGAAACAGGTCAGCCAACCTGCTTCATGTGCACCAAGACAGTAAACACGGCCAGCACACTGCAGCGTTTCCAGGTATTTGTTTGGTTGTCTTGCTTATCAAAATAAATTGCATTACCTTAATCCCTACAAGTCACAAGTGGAAACTGCCAGCTTGCATTTCCCCATTTCTTGAGGCTGAAGATCAAACACGTTGCATTCCCATGCTGTGTAACGGATGGCAGGGTTTCATCTTGCTGTTCACATCCCAGACATACAAGCTATTTACAAAATACTGGTTTTATTACATGCAAGTTTAATAAAGTTTTATAATACCAAAGATTGTTGTTTAGGAAAGTTTTTTATTTCACAGAACTTCATCCTTTGTTCAAGGGGAAATCTATCCACTGGTGTCAAAAATGATCTTATCAATATCAGGACAGGAGGTCACTATTCAGATTCTGCCTTGTAATAATTTAATATCAGGATTTGCTATGAGTAAATAAAGATTAAACCAGGCTTCTGTTAGAAAATAAGATGGTAAACTGCAAGTGTCAGTGCTGCATATGGGAGTCAAAGAGAACAGAAAAAGGAACCTACAAAAGGAGCAAGAAGAAAAAATATTTAAGGTGAAGTACATCCCAGAGGAGTATCCAGAGCCAGCCACTATAAAACAATGTATTTGCAGAGGTAAACCTGGAAGTGTGCCTGCATTCTGCAAGCAGCCCAGAGCACTTCATCAAATACATTATTTAAAGGCTCAGGGAAAAGCAGGATAACATCCAGCAACAACAGAAAAGCTTTAAACACTCAGATCTCAATACACCAAAGAGTAGCAGGAATGGATACAATTATCTAAGTAACTGAGCAAACTGCATTCTACAGAGAGAAATACAATGTAGCTTAGAATCATCTGGAGAAAGACAATCAGTACCCACAAAACACAGACAAAATCCCCCACACAAATCACAAAGGCTAAGAGAAAAAACAGACTCTAGAAGAAAATAAAAATTAGCTCTAAATGGTTAAAACATATTTGGTCCTGCTTCTTGAAACAAATAATTCTAAATTGGGATCTGAAGTGGAAGGAATACCACACTTATACACGCCCCACTGTAAACTGAAAGAAAACGGCAAGATATTGAGAAATACTTTAAAATCAGTGAGCTATTTAATTAACAGGAAGTACAAAGAGTTGTTTTGGCACCGCACTTGAAGGACAGCTTCAATAAAAACATTTTGTTACCACGCTGATACCACACACGACATCCTAGTTGGACTACCAGAATCTGAAGTTTGCAGTCTTAAATAGAAGTGCAACAGGAGAGAGACTCAAGTGGGAAGTGTAGCCTTCCCTTCTAGCCTTCCACCATTCTCTTAAGGATGGCTCCCAGGCCCCCCTTTGCCACTTTCAGTGGGGTCAGCTCTTCTTTATTCTCAATGTGAATACTTGCACCATGAGACACCAGCAGCTTTGCCTCCTCCACTCTCTCTTCATCGCAGGCTAAATGACTGCAGTGAGAACAAGAAACCCACAGCCACTGTTAAACCATCCAAGCTTTCAAAGAGAACAATTGCTGCATGTCAAAGTGACACTGGGAATGTTGGGGGGAATACACAGCTGAGAACAAATCCACAAGCAGCCAGCTACCTAGACAGACTCCAAAGCTTGCTGTCCAGCCCCTCTGCTGTCCCTAAGAACTCAAGAACATTCCTCCTGCTGCTCTCCTTGCAATGTTAAGACAGATCTTGGGGTTAGGATTTGGCTCTGCAGTCAGCAAAGCTAAAGAGAACATAACTCATGGTGAGAATGGAAAATGGCAAGCTCTATTAAATTGAAGGTGAGAAATAAATTGTCTGATGCTAAAAAAATAATCAGTAACTGCAAATATAGCAAATGCTTTTTTCCATTTGGCACAGTGTCCCAGGAAGAACAGTGGGCATTCCAGGGCCATACTGGCATTTATGTACAGCTAAAAAACACTGCTTGACCTTACTGACAGCAAAATCTGCATTTCATTGTGGTTTTGACACCAAAGCAGCTGTAACCCTTACCAATTCAAATGGATCTCTAAGGTAACAGAAAACACTAGGCTGATTGTACTTCAGTTGCAACTTATTTTCTTTAGAGAAGTGAAGAAAAGCTTCTGAAACGAGTTCTTGCTGGGCAGGACAGAGTAGACCAGCCTGCAGGACCAGTTTCCTCTGACTCTGATGTCACTAGCTCACTTTCTACCCTGTAGCAGCAACCAGTGTATTCCAGAACAATACAAAACGTGTTCTACACTCTTTAAGTACATGCAGTAACCCAAATTAAAGCATGCAGGCACAGACCACTAAGGCAAAATACTAAGCATGACTCTCTGAAATACTTTTTAATTGCACAGGGATGTGAAGCAAGAGAATATTATGAGGCAATGAAAAATTAAAAAAAGACATTGAAGTAATGGAGTTCCATTTCACAGAGATTACGCTATAATAAGCAAAATAAAAATAAAATTACTTACAGAGGAGTATTCCCTTCAGAGTCTCGTATATCCACTGTTGCATTGTGCTGCACAAGGATCTGCACCATCTTCAGGTTCCCTTTGGCTGCTGCTCTGTGTAACGGGGTGGATTCAAAGTGATCCGTTGCATCCGGATCCGCTCCGTTCTCCAGGAGCATGATTGCAATCTGAGAGTGTTGAAAGAGAAAGGAGTGGGGGAGGAGGATGTGGACTCAACATACCCAAACCCTCTTTCCAAGAACACCACCAGCTCCAGTTAGGTAAACATACCTCCTGCTTATTTTTGGAGGCTGCATAATGCAGGGGCGTGCAGCCATTCTGGTTGACAGCATTAACGTGAGCACCCTTGGCAATGAGGGCTTTCACAATCTCATCACGGCCCGCTGAAGCTGCAATGTGCAAGGGAGTCCAACCAGCCTGCAGAGGCAAGAAGAAACCCACGTTACAGAAACCACGAGTTACAGGCAGAAAAACATGGTAATGCATAACCCAGACAAAACTGAGCTACTCACACTGCATATATTCTTAGCAGTGTAAAGCTAAACATTAGTGATTTTCACTAGATGCAAGGCTCAAGTCTTCTTACATGCCTGCATTCAGTACCTAGAAAAAGCTGCCAGTTAAATGAGAGAAATCACTTCTGCTATGCAGTTGTGTGTGATATCTTTGCAGAACACTTTTTCCCTGCTGAATTTACACCAGTGCCTTTTTAAGAACAAACAGCAACAGTAGAAACAGGTATTAAAAAGTTTCTGGCACTTTTTCTGTATCCTATTCTCTAAACTGACATTTCCTTCTTTATGGATGACATTTAGGATACTTTCTAATGGACGCAAATATTTGAACTCTTCCCCTAGAACAGGAGCAGACCATCTCCTTTCCAACTGTGAAATCACTGAACCTGCACCTGCTTTATGAATGCCTTCCCCAACGTGAGAAATCTTCAGGGTGCCTCATCATCTGGCACAATACATTTGAGAGATCACACCGAGATAATGTGAAAGGACCAAGAACCACCTAAACACCCCTGATTTTGCAACTTCCTTCACAAGAAAAGCTCTCCTAAAATTCAGGGACAATACGCAGGTCTCGAATCTCCTCCTGACGAGAGGAAGAGGCCTAATTCCACACGACCTGAGCAATCCTTCCCGCTGCCTTCCCAGCGCACACAGAGCACCCGGCACTTCCCCGGGGCTCAGACACCGCGCTGGGGATAGCAGCCGACGGGAGGAGGGGAAAAGGGCGGAAAGGAACCGCAAAAGCGGCTCCGGGAGCTGAAACCGGGCAGCAGCGGGCGCCGGCAGCACCTGCGCACCCGGAGCGCCCCTCACAGCGCCCTTCGCCTCCCTCAGCACCTGGAGCGCCCCTCCCAGCGCCCCTCCCCTCCCTCAGCACCTGGAGCGCCCCTCCCAGCGCCCCTCCCCTCCCTCAGCACCTGGGGCGCCCCTCACAGCGCCCCGCGCCTCCCTCAGCCAGAGCGCCCCTCACGGGGCCGGAGCGCCCCTCACCGCGCCCCGCGCCTCCCTCAGCCGGAGCGCCCCTCACAGCCATCGGCCCGCGCCTCCCTCAGCACCTGGAGCGCCCCTCACAGCGCCCC
>VXBR01000299.1:94169-108421 GCA_013400215.1 Cisticola juncidis | reverse complement strand
CTCCATCCACACTGGAACAGCCCCTCCATCCACACTGGAACAGCCCCTCCATCCACACTGGAACAGCCCCTCCATCCAAACTGGAACAGCCCCTCCATCCAAACTGGACCAGCCCCAACATCCAAACTGGAACCAGCCCCTCCATCCAAACTGTAACAGCTCCTCCATCCAAACTGGGACCAGCCCCTCCATCCACACTGGGACCAGCCCCTCCATCCAAACTGGAACCAGCCCCTCCATCCAAACTGGAACCAGCCCCTCCATCCACACTGGACCAGCCCCTCCATCCACCCAAACACTTCCTTAAACACAAACCTGCCACAAACTCCCTGCAGAGGCAGTGTCCTGGTGTCAATACAGCCCTGGCTCTGCAGTAGCTGATAGTGTGAGACACAGATGTATCCAATGCAATCCTGAGCCATTCCCATCGAATGCCAGTTCAACTGGATAATGGGCCCTATTGATTGCTGCGAGGGCCAGACCAATCTCACTTGTCCTTTCAATGATTATTGTGGCATTCTCTACATTATTTCTGCTCAGCAAAATTAATTCCTCTTTGCCCACCCCGTCCCTGTGGGAGTGCTTGCCAGTCCCCATTCCTGCGGAGGTGGAAGTTGAGGAGACCTCTGCAAGGACTGGACTTAATTCACATCTAAACTGTTGTCAGACAATTTGTTCATTTTTTTGTTTCTCTCTAATACTGCCACTGGCATTAATGGAAAGAAAACAATGGCTGCATCTGGTCACTTAAGGAGTCAGCCTCCCCTTCCACAGCTCTTCTGACATTTCTGTCTCCAGCCTGGACAGTAATGCATTCCATTTTAATTTTAGCAAATGCTTTCTTTATGATCAGAGACATTTTTCATTTGTATGTGTTTGCATCTCTCTTAAAATTCAATATTTCATTTGGGGCTGCCGGGTTATTGCTGCTCCTCAGAATAAAACGTTTGTGGCATAAGAATATTTCTAATTATTTTCTCTGGTTTCCTCCACTCAGAAGCAGCAATTGCCTTTCCAGCCGCTCTGGGAGGAGCAGAGAGGAGTCAGTCCTAGGCCCAGTCCCTGCCCTCTGCACAGTGAATCTGGGGGAGATGGGGCTGCTTGGGGCTGCCCTGCACAGAATCACCAAAAAAAAAAAGAAAATGAGAGTCTGAAGGTGATGTTTGCCTTCCTTGGACCATCACACAAAGCTCCTGGGAAAGACTTCCCACCAGATAACCTTTTACAGTATAATCGTATTTCCCATGGGGTCCAGCACAAGATTCCTCAGGTGCTCTGAATCCATCCTGTGCCAACAAACCCGAGGGGAGGTTCTGCAGAGGGGCTGCCGTGGTCTGTTGGCAGGAGCCTGCGCCTGCCTGTGCAAATCCACCTCGGATAATCCCAAAGTGTTTGCATGAGGGAGCAGCCCCTGTTTCAGCCCCTGAGCCTGCAGGGGAGGGAGGAACAGTGCAGGGATCCCGGTGGGATGGAATTGGCCAGCACTGGAGCGGTTCTGGCAGCAGGAACTCATCTCTGATCCCCCCTAACAAATACACAAGAAAAGGGTCCAGCCCTGCCCAACCCTCCTCTGCCATCCCAAGGCTCCTGCAGGAGCTGTGTTTGCACAGCTCAAAGACAGAAGAGATCACATTTTATATCACCAATAAATGTCAGCAGCTAAAATCAGGCTTCAACTCCTAACTGTCGATTTCCCATAAAATTAAAGGCTGGATACCGAGCTGGGTAACCCACGGGCGAGCTGGCAGACCAGGCAGCTGGGTTTTCTTTAAACACTGTGGAACCTGGGCGTGTGAGAAATCTCACCTGCTCATTACAGAGCAGCTCCTCGTTAAAAGTCGATTTCCCACCTCTTAACGTGCCCTGTGATCTCAGGGTACATAGGGAGCAGCTCAAGGTCAGACATCTCCCAGTGCAAGAGCCCTCTTATCCCCAGGCACTCTTCTATCTATGGCATTTACACTCTTATTTTCTTTCCTAGTGTTTTAGCCCAGTCCAGGTGTAAAAAAGCCAAAGTAATAAAGCTCCCACCATTTCCCCTGGAAGATTATTCCATGGTCTAACAGATTTTGCCATTATAATTTTTTTTTTCCTTCTTGAGACCTAAAATTTGATGCAGTTTAATTTCACCCCATTATATCAATGTACAGAGAGAAAAGAGAAAAACCACAGGAGTGACAGAGTGGGCAGAAAGATCTAGAAGGGGTCTGGGCAGGATGGAGCTAAAGAGTGACAGATCCCATGACAGCTGTCCCAGCTGGCTGCAGAACGTTGGATAATCCATCTCCATCTCCATCTCCATCTCCATCTCCATCTCCATCTCCATCTCCATCTCCATCTCCATCTCCATCTCCATCTCCATCTCCATCTCCATCTCCATCTCCATCTCCATCTCCATCTCCTCCCCAGGCTGCTGAGGGAGCTGCACTGCACTGAAGAAATGCTGACCATGGGCTGGGCTGGGCTGGCCAGACACAAATCCCCCAAATTCAGTGTGAAAACTGAACCCAGGTGTCTTGGGTTAGGGAGAAAAGCTCACGGTGTTGCAGTGCTGGCAGAATCCGCTCCTCCTTCCTTAATCAGGATGTGTTTTGGGGAGCAATTAAAGACAAGTCAGGGTAATTGTAACTAAATGCTGTCAGTGGGGAGTGAGAGGCTCCGGGGATGCTGCAGAGCTGGCAGGCACAGGAGCTGCCCTGCAACCCTCCTGCCCCTGGGAAGGTGAGGAGAATTCCCAGGATGGGGCCACAGCTCTGTGCCAGGGCCAGAGCTCCCCACACCGTGCAGGAACCAACCCTCGAGGCCAGGCAGGCTCAAGCTCTTTGGTTTTCCTCTCTGGAAAGATGTAAAAGATTGTTTTTCCTCCTCCCTTTACATCCTCGCTGTAAAAGATGTTCCTGAAGGAGCTGAGGAGCTGGGGGGGCAGAGGGGAGAGCTGCAGCCCTGGATGTGACGGGATGGGAGCTGTGACAGCCAAGCGGGCACGGGATCCGGAGGGGAATGTAGCATCTGCTGGGACTGGAACAACACTGCCTGCAAATGAGAGCTCAGCCTGAGGAGCAGGAGCTTTCCCCCAAAGGCAGCAGTCACTCTCCTGCAGCGTTCATCTTCCCTGGATCACTGGGAAAAGCAAATAACTCCTGAGTTACTCCGAGTTCCTGCTCACACGGACGGGGAGCTCTGTAAATGCCCGCTGGACACAATTCCCAGCCACATCCCAGTGAGCAGCAACAGATGGAGCTCCAAGAGCTGCCAGCACCAGGGAAGGAGCAGAGAGAGCAGGAGAGCACCAGGGAAGGGAGAGCCACGGCCGGAGTGTCCCTGGGGGGACAGGGGCCACTGCCAGCCTGGGCCATCCCCTGAGCCCCCATGGACACGGCCTGGCTGCCAAAACTCCCTGTATGGGAAAGACCTTGGGTTTGGGAAGGACTTGTGCACTGATGGACTTGGGAGGGATTTAACAGCCATGTGCATGTGGCCCTTGGGCACAGGGTCAGTGGTGGGTTTGGGCACTGCTGGGGGATGTGATGGACTTGATCCCAGAGAGATTTTACAACCTAAATGATTCTCTGAAGTCATGGCTCTTACTGCAGGCTCTGTGCCTGGCTGTGGCCTCACACAAACCTGGATTCCAGACCCTGCCCAGTTGTTCCAGCAGAGCCAGACTTGCAGCTCTCTGATTCCAGTCTGACTCACACTAGAGGTGCACAGCCTGCACCAAGCCCCTCTGGGGTCTCTGGAGGGATTGCTCTGCCTGTAGAGGTGTGAACAGGGGGTGCTTCAGCCAGCCAGACCCTCACACACTGTCAGGACCTGGTTCCTGCAGCAGGGCCCTGTGGATGTGCGCTCCCTTTGCACAGAGGAGTTCTGCAGAGTTTGTGGTCCCAAGGGACAAGAGAAGCACCACAGCAGAGAGTTCTGCCTGCAGGAGCATCAGGCAGCGTGGAGATTCAGCATCCCTGCAGTGCCCATGGAACAAACCCCCTGAGCTGGCTCTGCTGCTGCCATGGCACACCGGGGTGGCACATGGGGCAGTGATGACAGTCCCCAGGGATCCCTGGGATCAGGACAGCTGTGTCCCCAGGCCTGTCCCCGTGTGTCCACAGGGCTCTGGGAGGCCCCATCTGGAAGGGCCTGCTTGGATGGAGCCTCTCCAAACCCCATCTGCCAGCGTGGGCTGGACTATTTCCAGCCTGGATTAAGCCTGGAAAACCTGAGCATCTCAGAGAGGGTGGGACCCAAACTGGAGAGGCCATGCCACCTCTAAGCTTTGGACATGAAGAATGCTGGCTTAAATACCCACACTTTGCCTGCAGATCCTAAAGTATCTTGTGAGACACTCATCTGCTCCATCACAGCAGCAGCGCATCCACAACAGCCAAGGTGCCAAATTTGGGCTATTTCTACCCAATTTCTGAATCAGGCCCTTCCCTGATCTGCTGCCATTTCTGTGGATACGGAGCTGTGCAGCAAAAAAGGTTAAAACCCCAAGGTAGCTGCTGATTACATTTTATGTAGTTCAGAAAGGCCAGTGAGGCCCTAGAAGCAAACATTTTCCCTTTTAATGACACCCTGATAGATTAAGAGGGACCTGTCTCCCCACAAACATTAAAGCAAGGAGATGGATTACCCTGGTGACCCCAGAGAGGGATCTCCTGTGCACAGCTGGTGTGGAGACACCAGGGAAACAGCCTGGAAAAGAGACACAAAGCTTCGGGACAGACATGGCACAGACAGGTCAGTGCCACTTCCCTCCACTGTCCCTGCCCGTCCCCAAACAGCCACCCCAGGAGTGGAGCTGGGCCAGGAAAAAATCAAATGGAAAGCGCTTTGGGGGTGAGAGGAGGTGTTATTGCAGATGTTTGAGTCATTGCAGGGTTTTGCCTAAAAGGAGGAGGGAACAGGAGAGACAGTGGGAGAAGGGAAATATTTATCAAGCTTTAAGAGAAGCAGATGGTGGCAATGGAAGGGAAAGTGCCTGTGGGATGAGTCCAGTGGGAGTGGGATTAGTCCTGAGCTTGTAAAAGTCTTTAAGTGCTCCTGTTCTGGGCCACCACATCATTGTCAAAGCCTCAGGGGGCTCTGCACCAGCCTGGGGGCTCTGGGCAAGGCAGGGTCGTGTGGCTGCCTGGGAGGGCTCCCAGGGTTTGGCAGCAGAGTACATCAGCACCCCCTGTGCTCTGCCCTGGCAGGCACCCAGCCAGGACTCCTGTGCCACCATCCCAGGAGGCCCAGCTGCCACCTGAGCTGTCCCCAGGCCGTGAGTGGGGACACAGTGACTCCTCCAGCACTGGCAGGGGGATGCTGGCCCTGCTGAGACTCGCTGGAGGAGCCACTTGCCTGTGCCTGGCAGGATGGAAATCTGCCTAATTAGCACCAGTAAAAGCAGCAGCAGCAGCAGGGGCCCGGGCAGCCCCTGCCAAGCAAACATGTTCAAATCAAACTGCAGTTCCTTTGCTCCAAAGTTTACAAGATGTTTCTTTCAAACCCTCATTAAGCCCTTCTGTCATCCCCCCGTGCCTCGGTTACGATGCCAGCACACACAGCCCTGCTCCAACCCTGCTCCTGCTGGGCATGGGCATGTGGGCATTGCTGGCACAAGTGGCGTGGAAGGGTCAAGGAGGTCCGAGGGATTGGATTTTCCATTGTCCAGGTCACCCTCTGGACACAGCTGCCTCTGTAAAAGCTGTGGGACAGCGTTTGGAAGTGGAACCGGAGACATTTCCTGGCCGGAGCAGCCCCGAGTGCAGCAGGACAGAGCCTGGCCTGGAGCGAGCTGGTCCCGCTCCCACCCCGGGCAGGGCACACGGGTACATCCCTGCCAAGCTGTTCCTTGGCACCAGCAGAGCATTCTCACAGGGGAACAGCCCGAGCCTTGAACACAAGTTTTGGAAATAATTTAATTCCTTGGACTCTAATTAAAGTGCTGGGCACCAAGTCCTAGCTCTGGCTGAGTGCCTGGGCTGCTTCCCTGCTGCTGACACAGCCCAGAACTGTCCCTTCACCAGGTGGTGCCTCAGGAGCTGGGACACAGCCCTGAGGAAAGAGCCAAACCAAAGCCACACGCTCCAGAGAGATTTTGCTCCTGAGCTGGCGCCTGCCATTTATCCCCAGGGTCTGGGAACACCTGCCCAGGGTTCAGGGCCCCCAGACTTTGTGCCAGGGGTTGGCATCCCTGGGCACATCCAGCCTGGGAGCAGCGAGCAGGGTCATGCCACAGGGGAGCCCAGCCAGCTCCAGGCACTGGAAAAGCTGGAGCACTCTGCCAATATTTACTCAGCACTTTGGGCAGTCAGTCCTTTCCTTTTGCTGAGCTCAGGACGGCGCTGAGTGCAGTTTACAGGCAGCAAGGTGCCCCACAGAGAGCCTGAGAGGAGGGAAGCATCAAGAGGGGAAATTAGATGGAGAAACTCATCTGAGCCCCAAGCAGAGCGTCCCTCCTGCTGCCCTGAGCACAGCACTCTCCGACCACTGCCTGGCTCTGGCTGCACCACAGCAGCGCTTTCCTGCCCCGTGGGGAGTCCCTGCAAGCATCAGCCTGTGCCTGGGCTTTGCTGAGGCTCTGGCATGACCTCCTCCATCACCTGCGAGAAGCAGATGATAAAAGGAGAAGAGAAGGGGCTGCAGTTCAGTGCTGGCCATCTGTGGCCTCCCACCACTGCTCCCAGCTCCTGGCCAGGGCCCCACAAGCTCAGCCAGAGCCAGAGCCAGAGCAGCTGCACCACAGCCTGGCACAGCCAGTGGGTCTGGGTGAAAACAAACAGGAGGTGAGGTAGAGCCAGCATGGCTTGTCCAGCCCAGGGGGATGTCTTGGGTTGAAAAATGTAACCAAAAATGTTCATTCCATTTTCATCTATTGGGAGATTTTGTTCTTTATCTCTTGTAACTCCAGGGGGGAAGAGGGCGATGCCTTCTGTTCATGGACACCTGATAACACCAGATAAGGCAGGGCCTCCTTATCTCTTCCTGCCCCCATCCTCCTCCCAGGGACATCCCCTGTGAAGGGGCCATAGAAGGCTCTCACAGCACTGATGACATCACCTCATCCATTGGGAGAGGCTCCACCCAGTGGGAGGAGCCAGAGCCTTTCCATGGGATAAAACAGCAATCCCAGACACCACTGCAGTTGGTTTTTCCACTGAATTCCCAGAAGAAGACCAGACCCATCTCGCCAGGACTGGACCTTTTTTTTCCACAGGATCATCTCTACTCCACAGAACCACATCTGTTACTCCAGGAGGGTTTATTTAGACTCTGTCAGGGTTTTCTGGGACTTTTGTTTTTTGCTTGTTTGTTTGTTTTGGGTTTTTTTACTACTGCATTTGTGTTTTTAATATTCCTAGTAAAGAACTGTTATTCCTATTCCCATATTTTTGCCTGAAAGCTCCCAATTGCAAAATTATAATAATTTGGAGGGAGGGGCTTTTACATTCTCCCTTCCAAGGGAAACTGCAGTTTTCCCTGACAGAACCTGTCTTTCCAAACCAAGACAGGGGAGTAGCACAGGATTTAGAATGGAAAAGATTAACCCAGCACTGCCAACCCCACCTGTCACCTTATCCCAAATTTCCACAGCTTCACCTGTGTTATCTCCCTCCAGGGGTGGTGACTCCAGCACCTCCCTGAGTTGTGGGATGAGCAGCCCAGCCCTGCCCCAGGTGGGAAATGCTGGGCTCAGGAAGGATCCGTGCACAGGGGCAGCACAGAAACCATCCCACAGAGCTCCCTTGGAAATGCACTCCAAACTCTGCAAAACCTGTTTGGGTTTGTGAGGTGGGGGAAAGCACCAGGAAACATCAGGTTTCAACACTCACAGGGTTGTGTTATTCCCCTTTTGATGCTTCTTTTTTTTTTTTTTTTTTTAAGATTATTTGTGGTCTGACACAAACCTCTCTCTTTGCCTGAAGAGCCAGTGTCAACACAGAGCTCTGTGAGCTCCTCAGAGAGAAACGTTTAGAATTACAGAACGAAAAAATAAAAATTAAAAGCAGCAGCCTGATCTTTTCCAAGCTTTGCTCCTCCCTTCCCAGGCACATTCAGCACTTTTTCTCCTTCTCCTATGAAACACTGGCATTTTGGGGTCCTACACCACTCACAGTTGAAGCAAAGCCCAGCTCCCAGGTGGGCACTGTCCAAACCCCTCTGCTCCCACCCTGGATATCATCCCAGGGTAAAGACCCTGGGCTGGCTTTTCCATGCACAATCTCTCCTCTTGGAGCCAAGTCAAACACCTTCCCCTCTTGGCATGGTGTGCAGAGCCCAGCCAGGCTAGCAGCAGTTATTTAGTTAATGCTGGAAAAACCTTGGATCAAAAGAAAACCAACATTTTCCCACAGAAAAATGCAACCTCCAACCCCTTCCTGTGCTCAATTAAAGCAACGCCACTAATTAGGCTTACATCTACCCATTCCACATTTTCTCCTGGGCCAGCAGTTTGCTGCCCACCCTTGTGCAGCCTTTAGCCAGCCTTTCTCCAAATGAAAAAGCCCGTGAAAGGCATGAAATTGGGCAAAGACAGGTTTGCAAATAACCTCAGCTCCTGGAGCTCGGCAATATCTGATTTCAGCCAGAGAAACTCAAACCAAGAGGGACCTTTGCCAAATGGTCTGGCACCAGGGCAGCCAATGCAGGGAATTCAAGGTATTTGTGTCACAGCCTTACATTTTCTTTTGCTGTGGGAGCAGGGAAGGGGGGATTCTGTACTTCACCTGCATTTGTGTGACTCTGAGTGGCTCCAGCCAGGCCCACTAAAGCATCTGCCCATGTGGATGGGTGCACTGGAGGGTGTGAGCGTGTTTATTTGTGTGTGTTTGTGTCTCTGCACTCGGCAGTTTGTTGGAACAGGCTGCACTTCCCCCTGCATATGTCTCTGTGGCTACGTGCCTGACTGCGTGGGAGAGCTTCCCATGGCTTTTGGTGCCATTCCCAGGCAGCTCCAACAGCAAAAGGCACACTCTGCAGCAGGAAATTATTGGAGAGCGAGGGGGGAAGTGGGGAAGAGCTGAGAAAGGGTTAATTTATAGAAAATAACGCAAATGGGCAAAGAAGTGCTCAAGAGGGTTTTTGGTGGCTCCTCCCAGCCAGGTGGAAGAGAAGGGATGGGGTTTGGGAAGGGTGAAGGTGCCACAGGGTCAGAATGGCAGTGTGGGTGACTCCTGATGAGCTCCCAGCCTGCCTGTAATTCCCAGGGCTTTAAAGGGATCCTTCCCTCTGACCCAAGGGGCATCAGGGAGCAGCAAAGCTTCCTGTCAGCACCTCCACGGCTCCCAGGAGTTCCAGGCCCTTGACACTGGTGTCCCACAAGGCTTTTCCCAATGGAAAGATCCTCCAGTTCCTCCCACAGCAGCTCCACACAGCAGCCTCTGAGATGGCCAACTGGGATGGCCAACTGGGATGGCCAACTGGGATGCCAACTGGGATGGCCAACTGGGATGGCCAGCTCTGCCTTCCTGACTGGGATAACCAGCTGGGATAACCAACTGGGATGGCCAGCTGGGATGGCCAGCTCTGCCTTCCTGACTGGGATAACCAGCTGGGATAACCAACTGGGATGGCCAGCTGGGATGGCCAGCTCTGCCTTCCTGACTGGGATGGCCAACTGGGATAACCAACTGGGATAACCAACTGGGATGGCCAACTGGGATGGCCAGCTCTGCACTCCTGACTGGGATGGCCAGCTGGGATAACCAACTGGGATGGCCAACTGGAATGGCCAGCTCTGCATTCCTGACTGGTATAACCAGCTGGGATGGCCAGCTCTGCNCCAACTGGGATGGCCAACTGGGATGGCCAGCTCTGCACTCCTGAGGGAACTCGGGGGTCCTGTCCATTCACAGCACCCCCAGGCCATGGAGCAGCATCGCTGTGGCTCCCTCCCAGAGGAGGGTCTCTGGAGGTCCCATCCATTACACTCCTCTCAATGCCCTCCTCAGTTCATTTCTCTAACAGATCTTCCCTGTGCATCTTGGTGGAAACAGCCCAGAGATAATAACAGTAGATATGGGTTGACCTATGGGATTCCTGGAGTGATCAAACTGTCAGATAACAGAATAAATCTTTCTTGTGGGCTGGGATTAAATCAGAGTGTTGGCTGCTGTGGCTTCTTATTTATTTGTGTTCTCTTAAATTGCATTTCCCTTCCCCCCATGAAGAGCATTGGCTGCCTGCAGCTGTAAATTACTGCAAACCTTCTGCTGAGTATAGATGCTGAGTCTCTTAACCTTGCAAACATCTCCTGCTTCCCTTAATGGTCTCTGAGAGATCTCAGGAAAGAGAAAGCAAAATGGAGAACATGATTTGATGGGAAGTTCATACCTTGGCATTGCCCAGCAGCTTGACCCGCTCTGGAGATCACCTGCAAGCCCTCAGTGTGGAACTCCTGGGTGTTTCATGGCCTTGGAGGAAGGCAGCATTTCCTCTCTGCTTCCCCAGCCTCCTCCTGGCCCTGCTTCCCTGCTGCACCTGGGGGCTGGGGCTGGGCTGTGCCTGCAAACAGCCCTGGGGAGCTGGGAATCACAGCCATGGAACCACAGAGTCATTCAGGCTGCTAAAGACCTGTAAGGAAAGGTGGAACGGGTGGCCCAGAGCAGCTGTGGCTGCCCCTGGATCCCTGGCAGTGGCCAAGGTCAGGCTGGATGGGGTTTGGAGCAGCCTGGGACAGTGGGAGGTGTCCCTGTCATGGCAGGGGGTGACACTAGATGGGCTTTGAGGTGCTTCCAACCCAAACCATTCCCTGATTTAGGATTCTAAGACCATTGAGTCCAACCTTGAACCTTAGCACTGCCAAATCCACCACTAAACCACATCCCTGGAAGGGGCCACAGCCCTGCTGTCCTGCACCAGCACATTCCCAGAGTCCCATTTGCTGTGGCGAGGGCAGCACGTGGAAAACTGGGCTGAGACAGCATCTCTGGGGCTGGGCTGGGCTGGGAGAGCCCCATGACGGCTGCAGAGACAAGACCCCGGGGCTGGCTCAGGAAGGGGCCTTGGAGAAATGCTCAGAAGGGTTTGGTCTCTTGTGACAAGTCAGGAGACATTTTTGACAGGGCAAAATATGTCTTCCTTTAGAAAATTTTTAAACAAAATAAAAAAGAAGAAAAAAGTACAATCCAAACCCAAACCAAATCAAGGTGTGAAATTTGCTGTGAAATGATTCTGGGAAAGTTTCTACCTTTCAGTGCCTAAGTCCTGGTTTCAGAGGAGGCTCCTGCCTGACCCCTGGTGCTCCTCCACCTCCCCAGGGTGAGCAGCAAGGGAGGCAGAAGGGAGATCCAGGGAAGCCATGGTGGATGCACAGCAGGATGGCAGTACAGGCTTACACAGGAAAAGCTCTTAACACTTTCTAATCCTTCCCTGGAGCAAAAACTGTCTGAATCCCACCCCAACAGGCCCCATTGCCAGAACCCCAGTGAATTCCTAGGGGTCTGCAGAGCCACCAGCACATCCTCAGGGACAGCCTTTCCCATCCCAGCCCTTCCCACAGCCACTCCAGCCTCCCTGCCATGACCTAGACAGTTCTTGATGTAAATCCCGAGGAAAAAATCAAGCTATGAGACTTAGTTCCCAGCCAGACATTTCTAATGAATCTAATTTTGTAAAACCAAAAATCCTGGAGATGCCAAGTCAGCCAATCCCTCTTTAAACCTCATTAAGTGTCCTGTGGAGCAGGGAGAGATGAGCTGCTCCATATTCCCACTTCTGCCGTTGTTTTAACCACCATCCATCCCGGGATGGTGAGAGCTGGATCAACAGGCAGCACCTGAGCTGTTTGTGTGCTGGCTCACCAGAGAACGGGGTTCTGCCCCACCT
Source organism: Cisticola juncidis (assembly GCA_013400215.1). NCBI lineage: Eukaryota > Metazoa > Chordata > Aves > Passeriformes > Cisticolidae > Cisticola > Cisticola juncidis. The sequence continues at coordinate 96,613 of VXBR01000299.1, read as the reverse complement.
GACCCCGCTGTGGTCACTGTGAGCAGCAGGGGACAGCAGGACCAGGGCCAGGCTCTGTGCCTCCTCTTTGGAGCTGTGGCAGCTCCAGCCCCCAGCTGAGCCCTCTGCACGGGCAGCAGCAGCAGCCCGGGTGCCCTGGGCGAGCCCTGCCTCGCTGGGAATGCTCTGTCAGAGCCGGGCAAGGCGGGGCAGGGGATGTCACTGTCCCCACGGTGACAGGGAGTGACGGGACACGCTCTGCCCAGCACAGGGGCTGCCCTCAGCCCTTCCCCAGGATGCCACACGCAGGGGAGCAGCCCAAGGACTCCGGCTCAGATAAAGCCAGGCTGGGTTTAGAAGGGAGGGTGAAGCACTGAGACCTCTCCTGAACGGGCACAGTGAGCCCCTGGCAGACTCCACTCTTGCCTTACCTGAGGGACACCATCCTCCAGCCCACCAGCACACAGGCTTCTCTCAATCCACTGGCTCCACCAACGCAGTTTCTTTGGGACTGAAGGTCCTCCCATCACTTTCTTCACCTCCTGGGCCTGGAAAGAAGTTGTCACTTGGCCATTGACCCTGAAATGCAGAGGGTGTGGCACATGGGAATGTGGGTCCATCCATGGTGCAGAGCCATTGATGTGGGAGGGCTGACTGAGCCCCCGCCGCGTCCATCAGGGATCCCCTATGGACTCCAAGGGCTGCTCAGGAAGGGGAGATCAATTCCCTGCTGCTGTTAATCTGCACAGACACCTGAGACCACAGATAAATCACAGGTTAAAGCTCTCCCACCTCTTGCAGTGGGAGCACTTTCCCTGTCCTGTGAACCTCAAAGACATGACACTAAGAAGAAAGTTAAATGATTAATTTGTTTTTCAAAACCATGTCCTGAAAAAAATATCAATTTTTTTAGCCAGAAGAAAATTGTTTTGGCAGCCCAGACCTCCAGAAGCTGTTTGGGAGTTCATCTTAGTTGACTGAGTGTGCTCACATCTGTGATTAGACACTCACTCTACAGACATTTTTTTGTTAAACTCCTTATTTGAAATTCTCCCCAAACTTCCCGAGCAGGATTTTCCTGTCCAAGCATTTGTGTTTTGTATCTGTGCTGAAATACTGCTTTATAAATAGCAAGAGCTTTATCTTGACTCTAACCAACAACCTCAACTTAAAGCTAAATGCATAATTTACTGCAAATTAAACTTAATGGGACTGGAATAATTATGTTGACTTTTGGAAGTACTTAAGGATAAATACATGATTAGATATTTTGCACACCGTGAGGAGATATTTATTTCAAAATACAAATTCTTCCCATTGAGCCTTTGGATGGAACATTTAGAGGTGACATGAGCAGCATAGAGATTACAGCCCAGTTAAGGCTGCTTAAATAAATTATCCTACAGCTCTTAGAACGCTGGGGATGTGGGAAGTCTCTGGAAGAGCCCAGTGACTGTGCTGCCGGATCCTGGCACATCCCTGGGACATCCCTGGGACATCCCTGGATGGGGCTCTTCAGCCTCTGCCCCCTGTGCCCACCGTGGAAGAAGAGCCCTGGGCATCCCCAGGCTGTCCATGTGAACCAGGTCACCCCACCCAGCCAGCTGTGCCCAAAAACAAACCAGGCAGGGCTGCATGGGTGGTCCTGGCACCCCCAGGGACAGGAGTGGGACAGGTCTGTCCCCCTGTCCCCATTCCAGGCTCCACAGGCAGGCGTGGGCAGCCTGGATGCTCCGGAGGTCCCTGCAGGACAGGGATCAGAGAGGATGGAGAGGATGAGCCCAGCCTGAGCCACGACAGCTCTCGGCCTCACAGGGACATCCCAGGTGATAAATGAGCCACTGCAATTAATTGAATTGGGTTTCAGTTTAATGAATTAATCTGCCAAGGTGAATCAGGAGGGTTTAACACAGCCTCCCCCCAGCCCTGCCTCTGCTCTGCCTCTTGGCTCAAGGCAGCTTCCAAAATGCCACATCAAGAGGAACAAGCCCAAACTTTAGAGGGCTGAAGTGTCACGAGCTGCTGGAGGGGCAGGGAGGGGGGCTCCAGGTGGGTCTGCCACACTGGGAACAGCTTCTCCTGAGGCACTGAAGGAGGAGAGGAAGAGGAATCCCTGCCCACCATCCCTCTGACAACCTTGGTCATGGCCCTCGATACCTGGGTGGGGGAGAGCTGGGCACCTCCTGAGAACCCTCCCCATGTCCTGCAGAGATCTGGGGGCTGTGGGCTCTCCAGGGGCTGGATGGCCACGGTGGGGCTGATGGGGACAAAGCTGAGCATCCACGGGGAACAACAGCCCCTCTGGGCAGGTAGAGAGGGGTGGCACAGGGGTCCCCACCTGCCACTTCTGTAGCAACTGCTGGAGCTGAACTCCCCAACACTTCCAGTGCTGTCTGTCAGCCAGGATTAGGGAACAAGCCTGTGGATGGAATGAGAATATCCAGGTCACCTCCAACAAAACCATG